>JASPKZ010010353.1:0-201085 GCA_030220185.1 Diploptera punctata
CTATCAATGAAGCATTGCGTGATGGCTTCACATACCTAAATGAGTCATAAATAAGAGCTCGTTAAAAGTTTAAAAAGCAAAAGTGAAACACCATCTCGTATTTTTCTAAACTTTTTTTTAAGCACAACACGAAATTTTACAGCACGCATTGGCTCACTGCTGATGTTTTGCAATCATCCCTCGAATTCCTTGATCTCAAAAATATATTTTAATCAAAGCCACTAGATTGTCATTGTCACGACATTTCTGGTATTCTCTCCTGCCATGGCACACTTCTAACCCACTTCTGAGGTTGGGGCACCTGAAAGGCGTAGTTACGCTGCCGTGATAAATATGACGGCGGTGTGATGATGATGATGATGATTATGATAGTGCATCAGCAGTGTCATAATCCTAAAATGAATTCATTAATTCGTTTTGAGAATTTTCCTCATCATTGAGGATTTTCTCCAACCAATTTATATTACACTGAGCAACAAAAAATAAACTTTCTTTTCTCTCAGAAAGAAAAATATGTGATTCTGATAGTATTTTGTCTCCTGAATTCAAATATGATATCGGTTTATCTCCATCATGCAAGGTTTCCGAGAGGCAGGAATTTATAATTTCAAACACTTTAATATTTTCTACATTCGTAACTATACAATATTCGAACATTCGGACTCACCTAGAAAGTAAGAAATGACGATTTTCTGCTATATTTCACCTGTGGAGCATCGCTCTTGATGGTCCAGCAATAATCGGCCAGCATATTAGGATTCCATTTCCCTTAATATCTCTTTTCCATAGCTGAAATGTCTTGAGTTAGCTCATTGGGTTTTATTTTACAATGGACAAATGGACGAAAAAACGTTTATTAGAAAAATAATGTTTTAAATCCATTACCGGTAATTGAAACTGAAATAAAAAAAACTGTGGGTGATGGACAAATTCCGAATACATATTTGAAAACACGATAAAAACCTGCATTAAGTACAACTATTGGTACTCATGAGACAAAAATCATGTTGACCAGTGTTATAAATTGAAACGAAATAGGAAAAGAATATAGATTTTACAAGAAGCAAAATTCTGAGAAATTTAACAACTCAACGAATACGGAAGAAAGAAATTGTACGATAAAAGTTCTTCAATTCTTAAAAGAGTGAAAATATGACGAATATGGTCAATAAATTGCTATAATATGCTCTCTCATATATAAATATGCATAATATGACTTAAGAAAATACTTGAATTCAATTAGTTTTTTTGTATAAAACGCATTTATTATTACATACAACTTTCCTCATTAGAGGATTGCCTCAAGGACAAAGTGATACAGACAATTAATTTTTGGAATTGATGAAATGCATTTTGTAAATACATTTAAAAAAATCAAATTGTAGGCCTCATTGAAGTATACATACTATAAAGTAGAAATTTTGTAAATATGGCTTCTTAAAATTGAAATTGATCCTCTAATGGCAGCGATGGCAATTTTAGAAAGATACACCCTCTCCAAATTTAAGGAATTCCAAAATCTGGCTGAGAATCCTCATGCCCCGATCATCAATCCTGTGACAGTTATACTATCTAGTTGGAATTTATCATAAGTAATGCCATGAGTGATTTCCAATTTATCTAGAGAATTTGGAAATGAAGAGTGGCATTTGTTAGGACTATTTAACGAATAAAATTAAGCTGTTTACTCACAAATCATTATTTAAATATAGTTATTTTAAAATATTTATATATTTAATGTAAACGGCGATGTTCGAAAACAAATGAGAAACGATTGGTACGCTTCATCACTGCAACCAGATCATATTATTTATTGCCAAAGGAACGCAATATTGTAAGAATGTACTCTAGTGGAGAAAAAATGAAACACATCAAACTGTATATTAAATAATTTCTGATGTCCTGTGACAATTATATTTTTCTGGAATGTTATTACTTGGGACAAAATACATTTAAGAAAGTGCAAACAGTGGTTTCTTTTTTGCTGGTATAATCAATTGCTACAAGTGTTTTTATGTTAACTTCCGCATGCGCTACGTGTTGACATTCATGCACTATATATACAATCTGCAAGCCCTATTTCTTAGAGAGTCAGTCACTGCAAAATAATGCTATGACCTATTCAGAATGTTAAAAAGGAGGTGCTTTCTTTATTATGATAAACTTTAGTTGGTAAATTCTAGGCGAAACACGACTGTGAATGGTTATAAATCGAAAATCATTGAAATGCGATTGGTCATTGACTCCCATTTGGAGCATGAGTTAAATAGTCTTTGTAATAGTCAATTGTTGGCTCATAAATGGTTTTTTTTCAAAGTCAACTTCCTGAGGTTGGCCACTATGAGTCTCAAAACGAATTGTGGGATCTAATATCATACCAATTTTAGAAAATTTAAGAAACATAATATAATTATGCTTTATGATGAAAATCTTGGCCTAATCATCAGCATATGCCAAAAGCTTTTAACTTTGTCAAGCAGGTAGTTTAGCAATGGCAGTGGGTTGTATTCAGTTTAATAAGTCCAATTGTCAATCTATTTCAGGTCCTCTTAATTGAAGAATTCTAAGAGCTGTATTGATATAAAAAGTAGGTGTAATAACAAGGCAGCACCAGACCTGCGTGTGAACTCTTCAAGCTGTTTACTCTTTTTATCTGCTCTTGCATGTTTTCTTTTTATAAACAGGTATCAAAGGTGTTATTAAAATCACGAAATAAAAACAGAGATTAAAAATAATCACTGGTTTGTTGTTTTGTGAGCTGGAAAGAGATGATGCTTTAATTCAAGGGTCACGAGTTCCATCTTCGGTGTCCACACATTTTTTTTAATGACGAGAATCTTATTACGTCTGCGAAATTAATGGACGGCGGAGTGAAGAAGCAAATATATATATATATATATATATATATATATATATATATATATAATTTCCTAGTAAAGCTGCAAAGCATAGCATGAAAATGCTATGATTGCAGTGAAAAAACTGCCTTCGGGCAGAAATACTATGTATGTATATATATATATGGTCCACCGCTGTGGTCTCGAGGTAGCGTGTTGCCTTGTCACGCAGCGGGAACGGGTTCGATCCCCGGTCGGGGCTGTTTTTCTGGGTGAGGTTTTTATCGGGGTTTTTCCTCACCTGTAAGACAAATGTCAGGAAAACTTTTAAGGCCCAAACGGTCCCCGAAATCATATGGCCATCGCAATCATCATCATCATCATATCATCTTCGTCATCATCTTTCACCGGTGTGGAAAGCGACGGGAAGCTACCACACCTACATTTCCGTAGTAAAGCTGCAAGCATAGCATTAAAATGTTGTGATTGCAGTGAAGGACCTGCCTTCGGGTAGAATTACTATGGATGGATATATATATATATATATATATATATATATATATATATCATCCGGTATCATGGCAGTTGCCGCCGTCTTCCGGAAACCAAACGCCATTCCTCTCTGTCCATCCATTGATCTTCCTCCATTCCTCTGATATTCATAGCTGCTTGTACCCCTTCTATGCAAGTTTTCTTCGGCCTTGCTCTCTTCCTCCTTTCCATTGGGATCCATTCTATAACAATTTTTAGCAATCTTTGCTCTGGCATTCTTTTGACATGACCATACCACTGTAATCTTTTCTTTTTATAATGTCTATGATGTCCGGCTCCTCTTGTACACCCATAATTTCCCTTATTTCTTTATTTCGTATTCTATCCATTCTAGATTTTCCAGCTGATCTTCTTAAAACATCCTTTCTGTACTTAAAATTATTTTCATTTCCCTGGTAGGAATTTGCCAGACTTCAGCACCATATATATACCCCACACACACACACACACACACAGTTATTTCCTTGAAAGTCTAAAATAACGCTGAGATTTAAACTGGAAAGAAGAAAGTAATAAAAAACCGAACAAATTATTATGTGGCACGAACGGGGAATGAATGAGGTGCAGTAAGTTTCTTGTAGGAAAACCAGAGGGAAAACATCAGTTCGTAGACCAAGAATGAGGTGGGAGAATAACATTAACTATGATGTAATAGATGTAGATTATACAGGAAATGATTGGAAAACATTAGCTCAGAATAGGGATGTATGGAGAGCTTATATCCACGCGACCATGAACCTACGGGTTGGATAGTGCCAGTGAGTTAGCAAAGGTTAAAGTATTGGCTTCACGATTTCTTGAAAATTGATCGCGGAAATTCGTGGTTTTCCGTGATATTCAGGTTCGTTTAGGTATTAAGCCATCGTGCATCAAAATAAATACTCGAAAAGTAAATTTGCCAGACTTCAGCACCATATATATACCCCACACACACACACACACACACACAGTTATTTCCTTGAAAGTCTCAAATAACGCTGAGATTTAAATTGGAAAGAAGAAAATAAAAACCGAACAAATTATTACATTCGTAATGCCAGTACGTTCTGAGTCAATTTAATGAGCCGTAAAATAATCAAAATCACGAAGTAGAATTGGCAGAAGATTGAGTTATAAAATTCAGAAAATTTTTTAGACGTGTCACTTTTCTCGCGGGTTTCTTCACAACCGGAGCCACAACCAAAACATGCAGCGACCGTCCTTGTCAAGAATCAGCGAGAAACGCCTCACATTATGCGGTCATTTTGTGGGTTCAAGGTCATATGGAGTGTTATATATATACACTTTGTGAGAGTGAAAAGGAACGCTTCCTTCCGTAATCACGCACCAAATATAGAGAAACAAAAAAAAATGACAACTGAGCGAACAATATAAACCAAAAGCTAATTTATTTTAACGCTATGTAAATTGCTTTTGTTTGTCGTCTATCATTACCCACAAATTGCTTACCAAAGAAGGAAACTTGATAACACTTTGAGAAAAAACACCTCATTTACTCTCAGCGTCGTGTCTCGAATTACAATACTTCAACGTTTATTCTATAGAATTTAGAAGTCAGTTAAGACAAGCAATTTCAGCAAGATGCTTAAAACGCAACACATATATTATAAAGAGAAGAAATCAAGTTTTGGCTGATCTTTACAAGCTCTGTCGCCAGTCTTTAAATTCCTTCCTAAATTCTTGTCAGATTTTATACAAGGGAGTCCATTGTCACCATTATTATTTAATTTACGCCGTAGCGTATTGGTTAAGACACTGAGCTACAAGCCGGAGGGTCGAGGGTTCAAGTCCCGTTGGGGTCAGGATTTTTAAACTGACCCAAACCCTCTGGCGGCACTATGGCCCTGGGGTCGACTCAGCCTCTAACGGAAATGAGTACCAGACGCTTGTTCTGGGGGTAAAGGCGGCCGTCACGCAGGGCTGACAACCCGGCTGACATAAAGTGCCGATTGTCTAGAAAAAGTGGGAGCCTTAACCTCCTACTACCCCAAGGGCCTCCTGAGGCCTGTTGTGGGATCACTTTACTTTACTTTTACTTGGACAAATGTATGGCAACAACAAATTAATATAAATAGTGTATTGACAACTCTGCTTTTTGCAGACGATCAAGTAATAATGACAGCATCAGAAAATGCTTTACAACAATTCCTTTATACTTTAAATAATATCTCTCTAAAATACAATTTAAGAATATCTACATCTAAAACAAAAATATTAGCTGTGAAAGGAAAATGTGCAATAAGAACAAAAATAATGATAAACAATGTAATTATAGACCAAGTTCAGAATTTTAATTATTTGGGATGTCATTTAGGCAATGACAGAAATTTAGATAAACACACTAAAATACAACGATTCAATTATCTATGTGGCACAATTAAACGCACTTTATCGAATAAAACTAGAAAAGAAACTATTTTGAAGTTTTACAAAGTATTGGCAGTAAGAAGGGGCTGGGGGACCCGACATGATGACACACATGTCAGCTTTATACTGCCTGAGGATCATCCACATCTGTGATTATCATAAGTGGATGACAAACTCGTAGGCCAAGGGACAAGTTCGATTCCGAATAAAGAAATTGCCGCACCTAGAACGTTACAACATTACTTTATATACGTATATAATACTTTTTGTTTGTTCTGAACAATATAAATATCTTCATATTTTCAAACTTGGCTGACATCTTTAAACGGTCATTCTTCCACTTAAGAAACATTGTCTCTTTATTTAAGACGGAAGAAAAAGTTTTTAGAACCTATTTTAATGATCATAGCACCGTTTTAAGTTAATAAACTGGAAATATATAAAACTGTTATCTCCTTCTACTACAAGGTTTAGGCTATGCAGCCTGTTCCGGCGAAGTTAAAAGTGAAGTCCATCTTCTACGTGGTCGGCCAACATCTCTTGTTCCTCTGGGATTATACAGGAAGGTTCTTTCGTTGTTCATTCTCATTAAGTGTTCTGTCCATTTCTTATTATTTTCGCTGATTTTTATCTTCAATTTCATATATATTTAATTCTTCTCGTATAGTTTCATTCCTTATTCTATCCGCTCTTGTGCATCCTTTCACATTACGTAAAAACAGCATTTCCGCAGTCTGTATCCTGCTTTTATCCCTTGATTTCATTATCCAATTTTCACTTCCATACAACAACAAAGGAACAGCCATTGTTTTATATAATTTAAGTTTCGTATCTTTCCGACCTAAGGTTCTTTTTATGGTTCCACAAATAGCCTGGAATTTATTTACTTTATTTCCTATATCTTTATTTTCTCTATAAGTTATATCACATCCTAAATATTGGAAATGTGATACTTGTTCTATTATTTTGTTATCCAGTACAATTTTTGATCTAATTCCATATTTACCAATAAATGCCATTACTTTTGACTTATTTATTGATATTTTACAATTATATCTATTATTCTACCAGTTATATTATATGGATGTGAAACATGGGCTCTTACTTTAAGGGAGTATTTGAGAATAAAGTACTTAGAGACATTTTCGGACCAAAGAGAGATGAACAGACAGGTGAATAGAGAAAATTACATAACAGTGAGCTACGTGGAAAGCTACCACACCTGTAATTCCCTAGTAAAGTTGCAAAGCGTAGCATGAAAATGCTATGATTGCAGTTCCCTCGGGCAGAATTACTATGATTGGATGTTTAAATAATTACTTTTGAGCAAACAAGTTAGTTTTATTCGTTAAATAGTCCTAACAAATGCCACTCGTGATTTCCAAATTCTCTAGATAAATTTGGAAATCACTCGTGGCGTTACTTATGTGAATGATTGGAAAACGTTAGCACAAGATAGGGATGTACGAAGAGCTCATGTGCAGAGGTCATGAACTTGCGGATACTACCAACAAGTTAATGAACTTTATATAACAGTAGACGTGTTATTAATAATACAAATGAAATATATAATTTAAAACACGTGGGTGAATCCAAGAAATTGTGCATTGGAGTGTAAATGAAGGCAGGTCAATAGGAAACGAATAATAAGCTATCAGATTCACACATTCCATATTCATCTGACCGTAGAGGTCATGGGATCTACCTCCAGTTTCTATAACTACATATGCTAATTTACAATGTTACAGTAACTTACGTTTAACTGGATGTAAACTGCAGAGACCAACTTAACTAACTAACTAACGCACTGATACTAACGAACTCGTGGGTTCATGGCCGAGCGGACATAAGCTCTCCATACATACTCATCCTGAGCTAATGTTTTCCAATCATTCCCCTGTATAATCTACTTCCCTCAAATCATAGTTAATGTTATTCTCGCACCTCATTCTTGGTCTACCAATTTGGGCGTTTTTCCTCTTGTTTTCCAACGACAAGCTTCCATGCACGTCTTTGATTTTCCATTCGTGCCACATTTCCTGCCCATCGCAGTCTACGAGACTTAACTGTTCTTATTATATCTGGCTTCCTATAAAGACCATGTAGTTCATTGTTATGTAGTCTTCTCCATTCACCTGTCTGTTCATCTCTCTTTGGTCCAAAAATGTTCCTAACTACTTTATTCTCAAATACTCGTAATCTCCTCTCCTCCCTTAAAGTAAGAGTCCATGTTTCGCATCCATATAACATAACTGGTAGAATAATATGTTTTTTGAAAGGAGTTGGGACATCAAGAGTCTCTGCAATGCATAATAGCATGCATTTCCAGAATTGAGCCTATGTTTAATTTCTTTGTGCATCTCATTCCTATTTGTGATTATTGTTCCTAGGTATTTGAATTCAGCCACTTCCTCAAAATTTCCCTCATTTGTCATTAGCTGTCCATTTCCATTATATAATGTATTTCTATGTGTGACCATATATTTAGTTTCATTGCAGAGAACAACTTACCTAAATAATCCCGCCATATGGATACGCTCAAGTTAGAATGAAGTTTTAACGGTTTTTTTTGCAACTTTATCTTCTTTAAACTATATTTGAATCAGTCATTTCGAAAAGGGATCATCTCCAATTTTTCTGAAATTCACTTATTTCATTATTCCATGTTTAGATACCTAATTCCATCGTTTCCCTGTGAGACTGGGTCAACTACACAATTCCTTTCTGACTTTATTCAGTAGCAGTTTCACAGTCAATGCTTTATCCTCAACAAATTGAATCAGTTTTTTTTTCTCCTATAAATTTGATCAGCTGTAGATGATCCCTTTTCGAAATGACTGATTCATTTATACCATTTGTAATTCAAGAATGCAGAGAGTCTAGTCTCAATTCCAACTTCTTTTAGAAAAACTATCTAGTTTTACTTTCCAAAGACTTTTCAGATTCCAAACTGATTTTTTCCACGAGAAACTATTGAATTCTCACAAAATATCACGTTATTTTTAACATCAACCTACTGACCACCTCAACTGTTTTATTAGAACTTCAATTTTGTAAGAAGTTGCCACTTTGTGAAAATATGTCGAGCAGAGAGTAACTCAATGGTATTAATAAGCTGTTAGTTTATGCTGATGATGTAGTACTACTGGCCGATAGCGAAGAGATACTAAAGGACAACACGCACACACTATTGAGTAACACTAAGAAATTGGGACTGGAAGTAAATATCAGTAAAACTAAATATATGGTCACACGTAGGAATTCAGTATATAATGGAAATGGACAGCTAATGACAAATGAGGGAAATTTTGAGGAAGTGGCTGAATTCAAATATCTAGGAACAATAATCACAAATAGGAATGAGATGCAAAAAGAAATTAAACATAGGCTCAATTCTGGAAATGTGTGTTATTATGCATTGCAGAGACTTTTCATGTCCCAACTCCTTTCAAAAAACGTTAAGCTGAAAATATATAAAACTATTATTCTACCAGTTATATTATACGGGTGCGAAACATGGACTCTTACTTTAAGGGAGGAAAGGAGATTACAAATATTTGAGAATAAAGTTCTTAGGAAAATTTTTGGACCAAAGAGAGATGAACAGACAGGTGAATGGAGAAGACTACATAACAATTAACTACATGGTCTTTATAGGAAGCCAGATATAATAAGAACAGTTAAGTCTCGTAGACTGCGATGGGCAGGACATGTGCACGTATGGGGAATGAAAGACTTGCATGGAAGCTTCTTCTAGGAAAGCCAGAGGGAAAACGCCCAGTTGGTAGACCAAGAATGATGTGGGAGAACAACATTAACTATGATTTGAGGGAAGTACATTATACAGGGAATGATTGGAAAAAGCATTAGCTCAGAATAGGGATGTATGGAGAGCTTATGTCCGCACGGCCATGAACCTATGGGTTTGATAGTGTCAGTGAGTAAGTAAGTAAGAGAGTGGAGGCAGCGAAGTTGTCTTTATCCACTCGTTATCAACTGCAACACTTTTTACGTCCTTTTCTCCCGTTTTTAGGTATTTTGTAGAATATCATTTGGTCTTTTAAAGGCATTTTATAGGTCCTTGACTACTAGTTACATGTAAAAAAGTAAAGTGATCCCACAACAGGCCCGGAGGCCCTTGGGGTAGTAGGAGGTTATAGCTCCCACTTTTTCTAGACAATCGGCACTTTATGTCAGCCGGGTTGTCAGCCCTGCGTGACGGCCGCCTTTACCCCCAGAACAAGCGTCTTGTACTCATTTCCGTTAGAGGCTGAGTCGACCCCAGGGCCATAGCGCCGTCAGAGGGTTTGGGTCAGTTTAAAAATCCTGACCCCCAACGGGACTTGAACCCTCGACCTTCCGGCTTGTAGCTCAGTGCCTTAACCACTACGCTACGGTGTGCCCCAATGGTCACACGTGGAGAAGTTAAAAAAAATAGAACTTAATAAGATATGATCATGTGCAGCAGTTGTTGTGTACAATAATTTGCAACGCTAAACCACAATTATTCGTCATTCTACTTTGTTCAAATTCTTATGAGAAATTTGTCTCGAGGGTAAAAGTGATTATTTATAGAGTGTGGAGAAAACCGGGTTTGAAAACTGTATTAGTTGTTCATTTGTAAGTCGTACGTTAGAAAACCGGTTGCAGCGCGGAGAGTAAATTTAATTGATGACGTAATAAATATTTACTACTTGGACGTGATCTCATCCTAGTTTATTTTAAAACTCTACTTTATTGATCCAGAAAATATATCATTAATATTAATAATGTTATTTATATAAAAAATATAGTGGTTAAACCCCATCATCGACTCTTAACTAACCAACTATCGAACCTGTAGGTTCATGGCCGCATGGACATAAACTCTCCATACATCCCTATTCCGTATCCCATGTATAATCTACTTCCGTCAAATCATGGTTAATGTTATTCTCCCACCTCATGCTTAGTCTATGGTCTGGGCACTTTCCGTGTGGTTTTCCTACAAGAAGCTTCCATGTCCTTCTTTAATTTATACATATATATCCATCCATCCATAGTAATTCTGCCCGAAGGCAGGCCCTTCACTGCAATTATAGCATTTTCATGCTAAGCTTGCAGCTTTACTAGGGAATTGTAGGTGTGGTAGCTTCCCGTTGCTTTCCACACCGGTGTAGGACGATGATAATTATAATGATGATGAGGATGATGGTGATGGCCATATGATTTCGGGGACCGTTTGGGCCTTAAAGTTTTCCTGACATTTGATTTATAGGTGAGGAAAAATCCCGATAAATACCTCACCCAAAAAAACTGCCCCGACCGGGCCCGCTGCGTGACAAGGCAGCACGCTACCTTAAATTTATATATATATCCCCTCAGGGGTCCTCATCTAGGGGATATGTGGATGGCGACCACAAGGTGCCCAAGCTGTGCAAAACATTTCTTCCACTTACTTGTGTTTTGCACTCTTTTAACTTTACTATCTAACCTCTCTTGGTTAACTCTTGTTTTTTCGACCCCGACGCTATTAGGGCATCCGAGGGCTGGGGAGTCTTTCCTTTCTTCCATCTCTTCTTTCCTTTATTTTCTTTTCTTCTCCAGAAAAGCCTGACCAGAGGCTATAAGATGGCAGCCCAATCACTGGTCTTGCCTTCCTTTGGCCAGCAACCAATTGAAGGGACTATTATTATGCTTTCAAGTCTTATACGAGAATTTCCCTCAAACACTGGATGGAACATTTTCTATAAGATCGTAACAGGCCTTGGCCTAATACTTGGAAGGAAGAAGAAGAAGAAGATATATATATATATATATATATATATATATATATATAGTAAAACTTGTTTAATTCGGAACGTGAAAAAGCGAAAATCTGTCCAATGTGAACAAATGTATTGGTCTCGGCGAAATAATAGTAATTTTGTGTGTATTTATTTTGCATAAAACGGAATCTATCCAACTCGGAAACGGAAGGATAATTCTACACAATTCATGAAAAAGTTTTTATAAAGCGGAAAGACAGACAGAGAAATAAATCAGTTTCCACTTCAATTAATTCTCGTTAGGCAAAAAAAAACAAAAAAAAAACAATAAGGAATGATTCCTACCGCTGGGTGAAGTAGAGATTCTACCTGTACCATAAATTTTCTTTCGGTCTCACTGCACACCCTTTATGTGAAATACAGATTCCTGACTTACAAATAACCATTGTAAAATCTTAAATTAGTTTAAATTCTGAGACCGACCATTCTTTATTGTGTTTAATTCCTCTATTTTAGTTGTCTTATTTCTGTGTTATGTTTTTTGTCTGTTATTAAATGTTGATATCCTGCTGTTGGTCTGAGGAATCTCTTTTCAGGAGCTTTTGCGAACTTAATAAATAGCGAATGTTACGGTAAAAAGTAACATTTTTATCGTCCGGCCATGACACGAATTGTACGTCGGACCACTCTAAGAGCGGATAAGGTATAATGTCTAATGAGACAGATTTGTTTTCCTCGTGAGTTGAAAACTGTGCCGATGAGAGGTCGATATTGCTGTTGACGTGGAAATGATCTCACGCCACGAGGTAAGTTATGTAACACATGATAAGGTGAGGATTCACACGCATTGTTTGCTCTTGTAACGAGACACTCACTGGTCGTGGGACTCGCGGAGAATATCTAATTGCACATCTGTATTCCATGTACCGGTGCCGTCCTGGCAACATCCTAGCGCTTCAAAATACTGTATTCAAAGCTGCAATTCTAACTGATTTTCTATAAATGTTCCTTCAAATTTGTTGACTTCTGCGAGTCGAATGCTAATGCAGCGCTTGTATCCAGGGTTGCCAACACCCAGTCAGAAAAAGTGGCTAAAACTGATTCCTAAAAAAGGCTAAAATGCAGCTTTTATCCGTGAATGAAGCTGTGTTTTAAAATTTAAAAAATGCACTTGCCAATCTGTGGGTATCTATTTTTGCTTTTACTCTATTGGAATTGATGTTATTATAATACGGTGGTCCACCGCTGTGGTCTTGTCACGCAGCGGGCCCGGGTTCGATTCCCGGTCGGGACAGATCCCTGGGTGAGGTTTTTCCTTACCTGTAAGACAAATGTCAGTAAGCTTAGGGCCTAACGGTCCCCGAAAATCATACGGCCATCATCATCATCCTTATCATCATCATCATCATCCTTCACCGGTGTGGAAAGCAACGGGAAGCTACCACACCTACAATTCCCTAGTAAAGCTGCAAGCATAGCATAAAGATACTATGATAGTAATTAAAGACATATCCTCGGGCGCAATTGCTAGAATAATCCATCCATAATAATTGTGCCCGAAGGCAGGTCCTTCACTGCAATCATAGAATTTTCATACTATACTTTCAGCTTTACTAGGGAATTGTAGGTGTGGTAGCTTCCCTTTGCTTTCCACACCGGTGAAGGATGATGATGATAATGATAAGGATGATGATGATGATGATGATGATGATGATGATGGCCATATGATTTCGGGGACTGTTTGGGTTTTAAAGTTTTCCTGACATTTGTCTTACAGGTGAGGAAAAACCCCGATAAAAACCTCACACAAAAAAACTGTCCCGACCGGGTATCGAACGCGGGCCCGCTACGTGACAAGGCAGCACGCTACCTCGAGACCACAGCGGTGGATTTAATATGGTGACTAAATTATGAATATACAATATATTTTAAGAATTTAAAAAAAATTATTTAATTTATTTTCGTTCTAAGTTTATCTAAGTTACATTTTGATTCCCTTCTCACTAGAAATTATATTTGTTTATTTCTTACTCTCACTGATTGTGTGAATCACTATCTACTCCCCTCGTATCTAAAGACTTGAGACTGTTCTGCAATGTCTAACTGATTATAAAAATAGTAATAAAAATAGTTTAATGGTAATTCCATCAGAGGATGCTCACGTTTCTTTGTGCATCTTCTTCTTTTTCATGCTGTTTATTTCCAAAATCATTCCTCGAAGGAAGACGTATTGGGCACTGTCTATCCATCTCTTGGCTGGTCTTCCTCTTGTTCTTCTCCAGTTCATTGGTCTATCTTCTTTAGCTCCTTTTGCAAGTCGGTTGTCTTCCATTCTTTCTATATGACCCTTCCAATATTTTCGTCTATCTAGGCCTATAATAAATTTGGTTATGTCTTGAATATGACATTTATCCCTAATTTGTGTGTTGTGCATTTTATCAAATAATGTATTATCCTGAATAGTTCTTAAGATTTTTCTTTGTGTACGTTCTTTGGAAAGAAGGTACTCATTTTGCTTAGTTTATTTTTGTTGACAAAATCTATCATCTCCATCCGTTATTATTACAACATTCATACAAAATAATCGAATTGTAATAAAATAGCTAAAGAAAAAACGACAAATGACCAGAAAACCTGTTAGTAGTTTTCCACAAATTCGTATATTTTGAAAATGGTCAGATCTAGCTACAAACTAGCTAACTTGGCAACACTGGTCTTATCTGTCTCCAGACTTCCTACACTTTAACGCTTATAACTGGATAGAGTATCGGTAACTGACAAAGTATAGCTATAAATAAAATTCAAATCAGTGGCGGCTCGTGCCTTTGTAGTTAGCTGAAGAGCTAACTAACTAAATCAAGGGCACGCAGATATAAGCTCTCCATACATCCCTATCCTGAGCTAATGTTTCCATTCATCCCCTGTATAATCTACTTCCCTCAAATAATGAATAATTTTATTCTCTCACCTCATTCTTGGTCTACCAACTGGACGTGTTCCCTCTGGTTTTCCTACAAGAAGCTTCCATCCACCTCTTTCATCCACCATTCGTGCCACATGTCCAACCCATTGCAGTCTAAGAGGCTTAACCTGGCTTCCTATACATATCATTTTAGTTTTCTCCATCCACCTGTCTGTTCATCTCTCTTTTGCCCAAACAATTTTCTAAGTACTTTATTCTCAAATACTCGTAATCTTCTTTCCTGCCTTAAAGTAAGAGTCCATGTTTCACATCCATATACTATAACTGGTAGAATAATAGTTTTATATATTTTCAGTTTAATGTTTTTTTAGAGAAGTTGAGATGACAAGAGCCCCTGTAATACATAATAACATGCATTTCCAGAATTGAGCCTATGTTTAATTTCCTTGGACACCTCATTCTTGGGTATTGTTCTTAGGTATTTGAATTCGCCCACTTCTTCAAAATTTTCCTCATTTTTTTCCATTATATAATGTATTTCTTATGTTTGAGCCTTTGGCATGGGTTCCCTGAAGCAGTCCCCGCCCGGAGAACCGAATGGGGGACTATTTGACCTCCGGAAAATTTTACCCCAGATGAACCCATGTCCGCATTTCTTGACGGTTGTATTTTTTACGGTGAAAGATCGTCACTCTTTCGCCCAAGGTACTTTTTTCGTCTGGCTTATCACCTTCGACCAGTTCGGCATGGGTAGGAAATTTTGAGTAAGTGGCTGAATTCAAATTACCTAGGAACAATAATCACAAACAGGAATGAGATGCACAAAGAAATTAAACATAGGCTCAATTCTGGAAATGCGTGCTATTATGCATTACAGAGACTTTTGATGTCCCAACTCCTTTCAAAAAACGTTAAACTGAAAATATATAAAACTATTATTCTACCAGTTATATTATATGGGTGCGAAACATGGACTCTTACTTTAAGGGAGGAAAGGAGATTACGAGTATTTGAGAATAAAGTTCTTAGGAAAATTTTTGGACCAAAGAGAGATGAACAGACAGGTGAATGGAGAAGACTACATAACAATGAACTACATGGTCTTTATAGGAAGCCAGGTATAGTTAGAACAGTTAAGTATCGTAGACTGCGATGGGCAGGACATGTTGCACGTATGGGGAATGAAAGGCGTGCATGGAAGCTTCTTGTAGGAAAGCCAGAGGGAAAACACCCAGTTGGTAGACCAAGAATGAGGTGGGAGAACAACATCAACTATGATTTGAGGGAAGTAGATTATACAGGGAATGATTGGAAAGCATTAGCTCAGGATAGGGATGTATGGAGAGCTTATGTCCGCGCGGCCGTGAACCTACGGGTTCGATAGTGCCAGTGAGTAAGTGAGTATTTCTTATGTGTGAACATATATATAGAGTTATTGATGCAAGAATACATTACTTTGGAATGTTCCATCGCCCTATAAAAACAATACACACCTCTTTTGTTTATATCAACTTAACCACAAACATGGACAACAATAGGTAGAAAAACTTGTCATTCTTTTGTGGTTATTCGAATGTGTGCAACCACGCAGTTTTAACATTTCTTGTTTTAAAAAAAAAATTGTTATTTTATGCAGTTCTTTATAAGAACTGGAATAAGAACAAGAGGACTGGAGGACATGGAGTGGATGGGTAGAGACGAGTGGAAAAATAAAATAAAACTTTAGGCACATTGAAAATATGTAAGTAAATTAGTAAATGAATATTATTATTATTATTATTATTATTATTATTATTATTATATTATTATTTTAATTATTATTGTTATTATTATTATTACTATTATTATTTTAATTATTATTGTTATTATTATTGTACTATTATTAATTATATATTATTATTATTACTATCATTACTATTATTATTATTATTATTATTATTATATTATAATTATTATTATTATTACTATTATTATTACTATTATTATTATTATTATTATTATTATTATTATTATTATTCCTTTCCAGGATTAGGTCAATGTGACCTGGTCTCAAGTCCATCGTTTTCTTGGCCGTCCCAAAGATCTTTTCCCATCTGGTTTGTAGGTGTTGATCTTTTTGCGTAATCTTGTACTGTCCATTCTGTCTAAATGTTCTTTCCATTGGTATTTGTGCTCTTCTAGTTTATCCAGTATTTAAAATATCTCCAGTTCATTTTTTATTGATTCATTGTGTAATCTATCCATGCGGGTACATCCTTTTATGGATCTTAAAAATTTTATTTCAGTGGCTTGAATGTGTGAGATATATTTTTTTGTAAGTATCCAAGATTCGGATCCATATAAAAGAACAGGAACAGCCATAATTTTATAAAACCTGAGCTGAGTTTCTGTTCGAGTCTTTCGGAGGGTTCTTCTTATGGTGCCACACATCATTTGATATCGGTTTAATTTATTATGTATATCCCAATCGTTCTTAGGAAAATGTTTGAACCAAAGAGAGATGAACAGACAGGTGAATGGAGAAGACCTCATAACAGTGAACTACATGGTCTTTATAGGAAGCCAGATATAAGAACAGTTAAGCCTCGTAGACTGCGATGGGCAGGACATGTGGCACGAATGGGGAATGAAAGACTTGCATGGAAGCTTCTTGTAGGAAAACCAGAGGGAAAACGCCCAGTTGGTAGACCAAGAATGAGGTGGGAGAATAATATTAACTATGATTTGAGGGAAGTAGATTATACAGGGAATGATTGGAAAACATTAGCTCAGGATAACGATGTATGGAGAGCTTATGTCATCGCGGCCATGAACCTACGGGTTCGGTAGTGCCAGTGAGTTAGTTATAATATGGAGAAGACAAATTTCTTGAGGCTGACGGAAAACCATTGTATTGTGGTAAAATTCCGGAAAGAAAAAAAATATATATACCACCAAGTCTAGTTGTCCCGAGATTAACTGTAAAATTAAAATATCAAACCTATCGGGAATGGACCCAGGACCCGTTAATCAAACATTCTACCAGCAGACTCTTTGAATAATCTATTAACTGTCTTCGACTTTCATTTGTTTTAATAATTATTTATCAGAAGAGTTCAAAGACAACATTATCTGATCACGAAATCGCAGATTTTTGTTGTATGACGTCACACGGGTCAGTGCATGTGACCTCAGTGAGAATGTCAATGTTTCGGGGACAGATCGTCATGAAGTTGACCCAGGAATCACGAACAGACATTCCTCCACACGTTATAAATCAATTAACCTTTCCTTATTCGCTCGCTTTAACGTTTACATTATTCAGAACACAACCTGAATATTCCAAACCGCTTTAAGGGGAAGAACAGTAAAAAAAATACGCAAAAATAAAAAAAATAAGAGAGTTCCTCACAATTTATGTTTCGATTTTGTTGTTTTAAGAATGTATATAAAAAAAGGTAAAGTGATCCCACAACAGGCCTCAGGAGGCCTTTGGGGTAGTAGGAGGTTAAGGCTCCCACTTTTTCTAGACAATCGGCACTTGATGTCAGCCGGGTTGTCAGCCCTGCGTGACGGCCGCCTTTACCCCAGAACAAGCGTCTGGTACTCATTTCCGTTAGAGGCTGAGTCGACCCCAGGGCCATAGTGCCGCCAGAGGATTTGGGTCAGTTTAAAAATCCTGACCCCAACGGGACTTGAACCCTCGACCCTCCGGCTTGTAGCCCAGTGCCTTAACCACTACGCTACGGCGTGCCCCCAAGAATATATATAGGGGCTATTTATTCTGTTGACTATAAATTTAGTTATAAACTACCCTAAGTGTCAAGTTGGATCAAACTGCACACAGTGTGCAAAATTTTATTAAAATCGGTTCAGTAGTTTAGGATTCCATCGCGGACAAACAACGTGACACGTAATTTTTATATATTAAGATATATAGGCCTATGTTGGTTAATGTAATTACCGGTGCCTACTAAATAGGCTCGTTGGTACGTACATTCTTGTCATGAGAACAACATTCGTTCGGAATTAGTTGAAACTAGTTGTATTTTATTTATTACTAAGTTGAATGTGTTATGAGAATTTCTAAACGATGGGTTTCAGATTTCTTGTTGCCCGGGGGATGTAACTTATCTGCAATCAGCAGACCAGATGTCTGGGGAAGATGTAAAGGTTAGATGTCACATTAGAATATTAAGGACGGATGTACCGGTTTCGAAACCAGACTAGTTTCACAAATGGAGTTACGTTTCGATTGAAAGATAACTTTATTACTTCTTCAATAAAGTTCACAATCTTTATAAAACATGTCATCTGCAACGAGGGCAGGTCAAATTGTTCTTCAACTTTCTTCTCATGCGATCAGGACATGATTTTCAATGTAACTTGCGGGTATGTTTAACGCTAACTAAATATCGCCATTCTTATAAAATATCATCATCATCCAGGGATTGAGCCTGTTGGCTCGTTCCGGTTTCATGAAAGCAAGAATTGTTAAAATTGTTCAGACCATCTTCTGTGTGGGCGACCAACATTTCTCCTTCCGTGCGGTTTATAATTTAGCAATAATTTTTTGTAATATTCCTTCTGGCTTTCTATTAACATGTTCTTTCCAGTCGTTCCTAGATTTAATTATTCGGGCTGTAAGTTTGAAAATTCTGCAAATGCGTGCTATTATGCATTGCAGAGACACTTGATGTCCGAACTCCTTTCAAAAAATGTTAAACTGAAAATATATAAAACTGTTATTCTACCAGTTATATTATATAGGTGCGAACCACGGACACTTACTTTAAGGGAGGAAAGGAAATTACAAGTATTTGAGAATAAAGTACTTAGGAAAATTTTGGACCAAAGAGAGATGAACAGACAGGTGAATGGAGAAGACCTCATAACAGTGAACTACATGGTCTTTATAGGAAGCCAGATATAATAAGAACAGTTAAGTCTCGTAGACACGTATGGGGAATGACAGACTTGCATGGAAGCTTCTTGTAGGAAAGCCAGAGGGAAAACGCCCAGTTGGTAGACCAAGAATGAGGTGGGAGAATAACATTAACTATGATGTGAGGGAAGTAGATTATACAGGGAATGATTGGAAAGCATTAGCTCTGGATAGCGATGTAAGGAGAGCTGATGTGTGCGCAGCCATGAACCTACGGGTTCGATAGTGCCAGTGAGTAAGTAAGTAAGTTTGAATATATTTATAGTTCCTTTCTTATATCTTCATTTCTTTTCTTATCCAGCAGAGTATATCCTGCTATATTCTTAAAAATCTCATCTCAGCTGCTTCCAATCTTAGTTCTTGTCTTTTAGTGATCGTCCAACATTCTGATCCATACATCAATACAGGAACAGCCATTGCTTTATAAAATAATATAAATTAGTAGAAAAATAAGCGGGTCGGATTTTAAAAAAGACGAATCAAGCTATGGAAAAGAGCTCTGCTAATTGGAACATGGAATGTACAAAGCGCGGACATAAGCGGCCCATATATCCCTATAGAGTCCACCGCTGTCGTCTCGAGGTAGAGTCATGCCTTGTCACGCAGCGGGCCCGGGTTCGATCCCAAATCGGGGCAGTTTTTCTGGGTGAGGTTTTTATCGGTGTTTTTCCTCACCTGTAAGACAAATGTCAGGAAAACTTTAAGGCCCAGACGGTCCCCTAAATCATATGGCCATCATCATCATTATCATCACCCTTATCATTATCATCATCATCATCATCCTTCACCGGTGTGGGAAGCTACCACACCTACAATTCCCTAGTAAAGCTGCAAGCATAGCATGAAAATTGCAGTGAAGGACCTGCCCTCTGGCAGAATTACTATGAATGGACATCCCTGTAGTGAACTAATGTTTTCCAACCATCTGCTGCATAATCTGCTTCTCTCGCCTCAGTCCTCGACTACAAACTGGGCGTTGTTTTCCCTCTGGTTTTCCTACAAGAAGCTTCGACGCACGTCTTTCATTCCTCATACGTGCCACACGTCCTGCCCATCGCAGTGTACGAGATTTTCTTTGGCATGGATTTCCTGCAGTAGTGTTCGCCTGGACAAACGAATGGGGGACTATTTTACCTCCGGAAAATTCTACCCGAGTGGAACCCACGTACGCGTTTCTTGACGTTTATTTTTATCTATAGTTCGTCTGGCTTAACTTTGCAAGTGGCTGAATTCAAATACCTAGGAACAATAATCACAAATAGGAATGAGATGCACAAAGAAATTAAACATAGGCTCAATTCTGGAAATGCGTGCTATTATGCATTGCAGAGACTCTTGATGTCCCAACTCCTTTCAAAAAACGTTAAGCTGAAAATATATAAAACTATTATTCTACCAGTTATATTATATGGGTGCGAAACATGGACTCTTACTTTAAGGGAGGAAAGGAGATTACAAGTATTTGAGAATAAAGTTCTTAGGAAAATTTTTGGACAGAAGAGAGATGCACAGAGAGGTGAATAGAGAAGACTACATAACAATAAACTACATGGTCTTTATAGGAAGCCAGATATAATAAGAACAGTTAAGTCTCATAGACTGCGATGAGCAGGACATGTGGCATGAATAGGGGATGAAGGACGTAAGTGGAAGATTGTTGTAGCAAAACCAGAGGGAAAACGCCCAGTCGGTAGACCAAGAATGAGGTGGGAGAACAACATTAACTGTGATTTGAGGGAAGTAGATTATACAGAGCATGATTGGAAAGCATTAGCTCAGGATAGGGAGAGATATGTCCGCGTGGCCATGAACCTACGGGTGCCAGTGAGTAAGTAAGTGCACGCACGGTATTTGCATTGTAATGCTTCCTTGAGTTGTGGGTTAGTTACCTGGTTTATACAATAAAATAGCGGACCCGGTTGTACAAATTTTGTGTATTTATTACAATAAGCCATTATCTTAACAGCGATGGATACACGTTTTTGTGCCAAGTCACTGCCATCATCTGTTGAATGAAAACACCGAGTTTCTTTACGTAAAGTCCGTTATTAAGATGCGTACCTTCTTCAAGAATCCGGAATTCAACTTGTACAGGCATAACGTAAAATTTATATATTTTTTATTGCATCTTTATACATAAAAATAAGTGTCTGTCCTTTATGCACTCAAAAACTACTTGACCGATTTCAATGTGGTTTTCGCCATCGTCCAGAGAATTTTTTTTCTGGGACAATTAACGTATATAACATATGACTAGAGACCGGATGTTAGGGAAAATGCATACAGTTATTTATTATAGATATTGTAAAAGTGACTTCATATAAGTTCATACCAACGACCCTAGAGTTGTTTTCCATGAAGTTAATTTTGCCTATAAATGCCTATTTGCAATTTTTTTTCTCGAAATTAACTCAGTATTTCAATGAAATCAATTGAAATGGACAAACTTCATAGCACAAATGATTTCATAGAAGTTTTCAAGTGTTCTTTTTATAAATTTCCTTAGAATATTTTAGTATATGGGAGGCAATAACGTAGCAGGTAGATGGTTTCCCCGTCAATGCACTCCTGTTAGGTGAATATTGTATTTTTCCACCTCATGCATTCCCGTTAAGCGAAATAGTCCTATGTTATGACCATTGTATTATGCTCCGGCTCTAAGGCTTGGAGAAAAGTTCTTTGCTTCTTTTCAATACAAACATTGCTGAGTGACAAAGAGGACAGATGGCTCAAGCTTTCTTTCTCTGTCTCACACCTGGAACTGAAATCTTTAGGCGACTGGAAATATTATTTTTGATCTTCGTAACACTGAATTCAGTCTGCAGTCCTCATTCACAGAGAGCTGCTTCTAAGACAAAGTGGTGCGGCAAGTGTATGTGGCTTTTTTTTTTTACCTTTAGGACTGTTTTTTTAAGATACCTACAGAACGGACAACAGAAAAAGACAAACTGACGAATTTCGTGAAAGGATTTGGTACGGAAACATTCTCAAGTGACAGTTCTGCTCTTTGTAAAAAGGCAAAACAAATTCCAAAAACATCTCTGATATCTTCGCGTGCTATCGGTAGCATATGTTTACATTCTTAACGTAAGACTGTAAAAAGTTATGTTGTAGTCCATTTTTTGTAAGAACCTATTTTGAATTTTTAGTGCCTATATTAATGATTTTTAGTGCCTTTTTGCCTGCCTATTTTGAATTTTTAGTGCCTATATTAATGATTTTAGTGCCTTTTTGCCTGCCAATTTTGAATTTTAGTGCCTATATTAATGATTTTTAGTTCCTTTTTGCCTGCCTATTTTGAATTTTTAGTGCCTATATTAATGATTTTAGTGCCTTTTTGCCTGCCTATTTTGAATTTTTAGTGCCTATATTAATGATTTTTAGTGCCTTTTTGCCTGCCTATTTTGAATTTTTAGTGCCTATATTAATGATTTTAGTGCCTTTTTGCCTGCCTATTTTGAATTTTTAGTGCCTATATTAATGATTTTTAGTGCCTTTTTGCCTGCCTATTTTGAATTTTTAGTGCCTATATTAATGATTTTAGTGCATTTTTGCCTGCCTATTTTGAATTTTTAGTGCCTATATTAATGATTTTTAGTGCCTTTTGCCTGCCTATTTTGAATGTTTAGTGCCTATATTAATGATTTTAGTACCTTTTTGCCTGCCTATTTTGAATTTTTAGTGCCTATATTAATGATTTTTAGTGCCTTTTTGCCTGCCTATTTTGAATTTTTAGTGCCTATATTAATGATTTTAGTGCATTTTTGCCTGCCTATTTTGAATTTTTAGTGCCTATATTAATGATTTTTAGTGCCTTTTTGCCTGCCTATTTTGAATTTTTAGTGCCTATATTAATGATTTTAGTGCTTTTGCCTGCATATTTTGAATTTTTAGTGCCTATATTAATGATTTTAGTGCCTTTTTGCCTGCATATCTTGAATTTTTAGTGCCTATATTAATGATTTTAGTGCCTTTTTGCCTGCCTATTTTGAATTTTTAGTGCATATATTAATCATTTTAGTGCCTTTTTGCCTGCATATTTTGAATTGTTAGTGCCTATATTAACGATTTTAGTGCCTTTTTGCCTGCCGATTTTGAATTTTTAGTGCTTATATTAATGATTTTAGTGCCTTTTTGCCTGCCTATTTTGAATTTTTAGTGCCTATATTAATGATTTTAGTGCCTTTTTGCCTGCATATTTTGAATTTTTAGTGCCTATATTAATGATTTTAGTGCCTTCTTGCCTGCATATTTTCATTTTAGTGCCTATATTAATGATTTTAGTGCCTTTTTGCCTGCCTATTTTGAATTTTAGTGCCTATATTAATGATTTTAGTGCCTTTTTGCCTGCATATTTTAAATTTTTAGTGCCTATATTAATGATTTTTAGTGCCTTTTTGCCTGCATATTTTGCATTTTAGTGCCTATGTTAATGATTTTAGTGCCTTTTTGCCTGCCTATTTTGCATTTTAGTGCCTATATTAATGATTTTAGTGCCTTTTTGCCTGCCTATTTTGTATTTTTAGTGCCTCTATTAATGATTTTAGTGCCTTTTTGCCTGCCTATTTTGCATTTTAGTGCCTATATTAATGATTTTAGTGCCTTTTTGCCTGCCTATTTTGAATTTTTAGTGCCTATATTAATGATTTTAGTGCCTTTTTGCCTGCAAATTTTGAATTTTTAGTGCCTATATGAATGATTGTAGTGCCTTTTTGCCTGCATATTTTGCATTTTTAAGTGCCTGATATACGGACTCCACATATTACTGTACGTACTACAGGGCCGGAGCTAAATAAAAGTGCATCGGTGCACTAAAAAAAGTAGGGTTTTATACGCTTAAACGGCTTACGCTGCCTAAACCATAACAAATACACAAAATTAATGTACACAGAATTGAATATCTCAAAAAACTCTACAGGAAAGTCCGGGACAGCATATGTCTATCTTTTACGGATAACTCACTATAGCCATTTTTGTCTTTCAACTCATTCATGCCAAGAAAATTGGGATAAGTAGATTCCCGGGAAACGCCGAGTAATCAGTACGGGATATCTAAAAAATAATTACGATATAAATTTATAATGATTTTTCCTCTACTTATTCAACCAAATATAAAAACATATTTGTCCGTCGATGTGGTGTAGTCGGTGGAGTCCCTACCTTCTACTCCGGCGACCCTGGTTCGATTCCCGGCACGACTTACCTGCTGTGAAACCTGTTTGTTCTTCTGATATTTTATTTTGTATTAGTTCCTCCAATTGTACTTAACATTCTACTGATTGCTGCCATAATATATATTAATAATAAGAACACAGTTTGTCTCATTTTCACGGGATAATTTATAGAGACGCCGCAACACAACATTGTATTCACTTGATGTTAATGGTGCTCACATTAAGGACAGGTGAACCGGACCGAGCTGCACTTACTGTAAAACCTTTAATAATTACAATCCAAGCGCATAAATCATCAGACACAAACAATTAATTTTAATTGGCTTACGTAACAGCGTGATTCCAACCACTAATTTTACGCGATTTTAAGAACAATACAAAATTATATATTTACAAGCAAAACAAAAAAAGCTTAATTGTATCATTAAATTAACTTACTCCTCCACAGACTGCAATAAAATAAAAAAATGAATTGCCTACATTATTCTTGAAACGGTGATACAATCTGAAAGAGATGTGTGTTCCAATGCCACCCATTGCAATTTTGGAGTTTCGAGTTTCGTAGTCTCCTGATACATGGCGCTAACATATTTTCAATTTGTATTAAGTAAAGTAAAGTAATCCCACTACAGGCCTCAGGAGGCCCTAGGGGTGTAGTAGGAGGTTAAGGCTCCCACTTTTTCTAGACAATCGGTACTTGATTGTCAGCCGGGTTTTCAGCCCTGCGTGACGGCCGCCTTTACCCCCAGAGCAAGCGTCTGGTACTCATTTCCGTTAGAGGCTGAGTCGACCCCAGGACCATAGTGCCGCCAGAAGGTTTGGGTCAGTTTTAAAAATCCTGACCCCAACCGGACTTCAACCCTCGACCTTCCGGCTTGTAGCTCAGTGCCTTAACCACTACGCTACGGCAAGGAAAAAAAATAAAGAAATACTGTCCTACGAAATAAATGAATATTAGATATTCAGTAGCAGATTATATAAGATACAAGCAATTAAATTGGTACGAAAACGCAAGAAGAAAGGTGCCCACAAAAACATTAGAATGGTGTCCTCTCGGAAGAAGAAGGAAAGGAAGACCTCGAAACGTGTGGATGCAAGAAATAAGAACTGGAATGAGAACAAGAGGACTGGAGGACATGGAGTGGAGGAAGAAAATAAAACTTTAGGTATAGAAACATTTGCACACACTATTGACTAATACTAAGAAATTGGGACTGGAAGTAAATATAAATAAAACTAAATATATGGTCACACATAGAAATACATTATATAATGGAAATGGACAGCTGGAGACAAATGAGGGAAATTTTGAGGAAGTGGCTGAATTCAAATACCTAAGAACAATAATTACAAATAGGAATGAGATGCACAAAGAAATTAAACATAGGCTCAATTCTGGAAATGCGTGTTATTATGCATTACAGAGACTCTTGTCATCCCAACTCCTTTCAAAAAACGTTAAACTGAAAATATATAAACCTATTATTCTACCAGTTATATTATATGGATGTGAAACATTGACTCTTACTTTAAGGGAGGAAAGGAGATTACAAGTATTTGAGAATAAAGTTCTTAGGAAAATTTTGGACCAAAGAGAGACGAACAGACAGGTGAATGGAGAAGACTGCATAACACTGAATTACATGGTCTTTATAGGAAGCCAGATATAATAAGAACAGTTAAGTCTCGTAGACTGCGATGGGCAACACATGTTGCACGTATGGGGAATGAAAGACTTGCATAGAAGCTTCTTGTAGGAAAGCCAGAGGAAAAACGCTCACTTGGTAGACCAAGAATGAGGTGGGAGAATAACATTAACTATGATTTGAGGGAAGTAGATTATGTAGGGGATGATTGGAAAGCATTGGCTCAGGATAGGGATATATGGAGAGCTTATGCCCGCGCGGTCATGAACCTATGGATTCGATAGTGCCAGTGAGTGAGTTAATTAGTTATAGAAAGATTTGTGAATATTGAAATTCTGTATATAAATAATAATAATCCATAGTAATTCTGCCCGAAGACAGGTCCTTCACTGCAATCATAGCATTTTCATGCTATGCTTGCAGCTTTACTAGGGAATTGTGTACGTGTGGTAGCTTCCAGTTGCTTTCCACACCGGTGAAGGATGATGATGATAATGATAATGGTAAGGATGATAATGATAAGGATGATGGCCATATGATTTCGGGGACCGTTTGGGCCTTAAAGTTTTCCTGACATTTGTCTTACAGGTGAGGAAAAACCCCGATAAAAACCTCACCCAGAAAAAACTGCCCCGACCGGGGATCGAACCCGGGCCCGCTGCGTGACAAGGCAGCACGCTACCTCGAGACCACAGCGGTGGACATAATAATAATAATAATAATAATAATAATAATAATAATAATAATAATAATATTTATTTATTATTATTATTATTATTATTATTATTATTATTATTATTATTATTATTATTATTATTATTATTATTATTATTATTATTATTATTAAACTTGCTGGTTGTTGTAAGTAATGAGAGAGTGAAGTGTTTTGTTTGATGATACCGCGATGGAGCCTGTGCCCCGCGGTGGAACAAATGTGATGTGTATAATTTATATAAAACAGTTTGAAGACACAATAAGCTATTTGTTCGAGTAGCGCTGTTCGGTACAACATCCATTAAACAGGAATGAAGACGTAACCCCGCAGCCGCTAATGAACCCCTGGGAAGCGTGAATAAACCAAGTGAAACATTCCATCTTTATTAAATAAATTATACACAGAAATGGTTCATAGAAGAGACATCAGAGCCGTACATACTTGTTTGTAACGTGGACCAAATAGAACGCACATCAAGGTGACACGGGCCATAGGCATTATTATTATTATTATTATTATTATTATCTAAATTTTTAAGAATTTAGGGTTAATAAATTCTATCTTCAAGCCACAGTTAGTCCAAAAGCATTCAAGACTGAAAGTGTATAAAACAGTGGCTCTTCCAACTCTTTTGTATGGTAGCGAAGTATGGACGTTGAAACAGAAGGATATACAGAGACTTAGATCTGCTGAAATGAGATACCTTCGGAGGACTGCAGGATACACACTACTAGATCACAAAAAAAATGAAGACATCTTAGAAGAATTACACATGGAATCTTTAGAAAACAACATTTCTGATTATAAGTCAAGATGGATACAACATGTTCATCGAATGGAAGATCACAGAATACCCAAACAAATGTTAAGATATCAACCTGCAGGAAGAAGAAGACCAGGACGTTCACTCAAAAGACTTTTGGATGGTGTTTCTCTTGAGGCCGAAACAGGTCAACAAATGGCCTAAATTCGTGAATGTACTATGATGATGATGATTATTAATCGGCACGGTGGACTAGTGGTTATGCTCCTTGCCTCTGGTCCCGAGGGTCGCGGGTTCAAACCCGGCCATGGTCGATGGACTTTTTAGGATGGAAAAATCCAAGGAGCAAGTCCTGCAGGAGGGACTTTAAGCCGTGGGTCCCGAGTCTGAAGATTTTCAGGCTCGTAAAAGATCCTTAAGCCTGAATGAATAGGCCTCGAAGCAGAATTTACCGAATTTTCCCGTCCTACTACTACCTTGGTTTCCTAGATGTCAATATGAGGCGGAACGCTAACCACGGACCACTCAAATGACATCTATAGAAAACAAGTGTAACTAAATTAGTATGGTTCAAATTCTTCCCTGTAGGGGGAGAGCACCTAAATCTCTGTTAAGGGTAAACATAGGCTACAAGACAAATACTTTAAACGTCAACATTACGTCTTTTTTTTTCCGCTACGGAACTAATTTTCTTTCCTTTTACTCTACATTATAAATTGGCAACAAAGCAGAATAGACACGTGTTATTCAATCAAAATTATTGCAACGAATGACAAGTTGAAACAATAAAACACCGATCATAGCGAGGGCGACAATTATCAACGGACATAGCGGCAGATGAAATACGCCGGCGGCCTTTAACAACGAACTTTGGGCTTAGTGACAATAAGGTTTGTTTACTTTGATAATAATTTGTCCATTTGGTTTGAATCGCTATTTGTAAAAGCCGCCTTGACACGTGACTGCAGTAAAAAAGTTGCCGATGCGTTAATAAAGGACACTAATCCTTCTAATGTACTGACTGGACCCGCGAATAAAGACATTTTAGATGCGATTACAGGAACTGGTGTGTCGTAATTTTTTAACCCGCGAATAAGGAGCTTTTTACCGTGTTTTGTTTAACGTTCTTGGAAAGATGACAGATTTAATGTTCATCATCATCCAGGGATTAAGCCTGTTGGCTCGTTCCGGTTTCATGAAAGCTAGAATTGTTAAAATTGTTCAGACCATCTTCTGTGTGGGCGTCCAATATTTCTCCTTCCGTGCGGTTTATAATTTAACAATAATTTTGGAAATCTTCCTTCTGGCATTCCATCAACATGTTCTTTCCAGTCGTTCCTTATTTAATTATTCGGTCTGTAAGTTTGAAAATATTTAGTTCCTTTCTTATATCTTCATTTCTTTTCCTATCCAGCAGAGTATATCCTGCTATATTTCTTAAAAATCTCATCTCAGCTGCGTCCAATCTTTGTTCTTGTCTTTTAGTGATCGTCCAACATTCTGATCCATACATCAATACAGGAACAGCCATTACTTTATAAAATTTCATTTTTGTTTATTTTCTTGTGTTTTTAAGGGTTCTTTTAATAGTGCCACACATTAGATTAAATTTATTTATTTTGTCATTAATATCTTCAGTTTTAACATATCATAATGTTCATCGAATGGAAGATCACAGGATACCTAAACAAATGTTAAGATATCAACCTGCATGAAGAAGAAGACCAGGACGTCCACTCAAAAGACTTTTGGATGGTGTTCTCTTGAGGCCGAAACAGGTCAACAAATGGCCTAAATTCGTGAATGTACTGTGATGATGGAGATGATAAATTGAAACCTAGATATTTAAAACTGTTCGCCTGCTCTAAAATGTTATTATCAATTACTATTTTGTTGTTAAGGTATCATTGTCCTTTATGCTAGATTTAATGTTAATAAACATTTACTTTGTGGGCTAATTGATGTGTGCAGAGACGATGGTAAAGAGCTATCATTCACTGAACAAGCTTTCAAGTAGGTAAATATGAAAGTCGTGCTTGCAGATAGCATCAAACAGTGGTCACTTTCAGATGGTCAACTTCCCTCCTTTACTCAAATGCATTCCCATTACAGACTTCATCCATTAATTTATGTGTGTGTGGGCATTTCATTACCAGCGCTATTAGGCTAAAGTTGGTCATTCTTGTTAGCGGTAGATCCCAAAGATTCTCTCTATGTAGAAAGTTCATATTGCTATTGATTGTCCAAATTGTACAGTTAACTGCATGGAGAAGAACTAAAACCTGGTATTGAATGCACTTATTTAGGCACAAAATAGACCATTCAGGCCGATTAACATTGCAATACATGCTTTAAACTCTGTTCAGTGGAGCAAAAATTACAAAAAATAGAAAATTAAAAATATATAAACCATAGTTCAGAGCATTTCAACATAAGGTGCTGAATTTGCCGATGATCAACTGCTTTTGGCGCAAGATAAATCTGATGTGGAATTCATGATAAAAAGTTGAAAAACACATATGAATCATGGAGTCTCACAGTAAATTTACAAAAAAACAGAATATCTCGCAATAAATAGCAATGAACGAGAAAATTAATATTAGAGGAAGGAATCCAAATAAAGCAAGTGAAACAAACTAAATATTTGGGAATAATTATGGATAACATTGAAGGTATAGGCAAAGAGAATATAAAACATAGAATTGAATTGAGTAGCACAATAATATCATTGTTAAATTCCATATGGTGGGATAAGCATATTTGGAAAGACACACAAAATATATTGGTAAAACATTGGTGGAATCTGTTGCAATGTATGGAAGTGAGGTATGGACAATCAATAAGTACTACAAGAATAGACTAATAGCTCTAGAAATTGATTATTTACGCAGAAGTGCCAGAAAGTCTAAATTAGAACATGTCACAAATAAGGAAATTAGAAACATAATGAAAGCAGAAGAAAGCATAATTGAAAGAATTGAGGAGAAGGAATTAAAGTGGTTAGGACATGTTTTAAGAATGGAAGATGAGCGATGGCCGAAGCTGCTATATGAATGGCATCCGAACAGAAAGAAGAAAAGGAAGAGGGAGACCAAAGATAACATGGAAGGAAAACATGAAGACATTAATGCAAGCAAGAGGGCTAAGCATTGAAGATGCCCAAGACCATAGGCTTTGGGGGTTTGGCACGGGAAGACGGCAGCAGCTGTAAAAACCCGAAGATAGATAGATAGATAGATAGATAGATAGATAGATAGATAGATAGATAGATAGATAGATAGATAGATAGATAGATAGATAGATAGATAGATAGATAGATAGATAGATAGATAGATAGATAGATAGATAGATAGATAGATAGATAGATAGATAGATAGATAGATAGATAGATAGATAGATAGATAGATAGATAGATAGATAGATAGATAGATAGATAGATAGATAGATAGATAGATAGATAGATAGATAGATAGATAGATAGATAGATAGATAGATAGATAGATAGATAGATAGATAGATAGATAGATAGATAGATAGATAGATAGATAGATAGATAGATAGATAGATAGATAGATAGATAGATAGATAGATAGATAGATAGATAGATAGATAGATAGATAGATAGATAGATAGATAGATAGATAGATAGATAGATAGATAGATAGATAGATAGATAGATAGATAGATAGATAGATAGATAGATAGATAGATAGATAGATAGATAGATAGATAGATAGATAGATAGATAGATAGATAGATAGATAGATAGATAGATAGATAGATAGATAGATAGATAGATAGATAGATAGATAGATAGATAGATAGATAGATAGATAGATAGATAGATAGATAGATAGATAGATAGTGTTGAAGTTTGCTAAATTCCTATCAGGGAAATGAAAATAATTTTCTTCTTCTTCTTCTTCTTCTTCTTCTTCCTTCCAAGTATTAGGCCAAGAAAATTTCCCTCCAACGTTTCATAGGACGGCCAGAGATCTTTGAAACCTTCCGGCAAATTCTCGTATAAGACCTGAAAGCATAATAATAGTCCCTTCGATTGGTTGCTGGCCAAAGGATGGCAAGACCAGTGATGGGGCTGCCATTTTATAGCCTCTGGTCAGGCTTTTCTGGAGAAGAAGAGAAAATAAAGGAAAGAAGAAATGGAAGAAATGAAAAACTCCCTAGCCTTTGGATGCCCTAATAGCGTCTGGGTCGAAAAAAAAAAACAAGAGTTAACCAAGAGAGGTTAGATAGTAAAGTTAAAAGAGTCTGATATAAGTAAGTGGAAGAAATACCAGATCGGTTAAAGATAAAAGTAAGGAGCAAAACACAAGTAAGTGGAAGCAATGTTTTGCTCAGCTTGGGCACCTTGTGGTCGCCATCCACATATCCCCTAGGTGGGGACCCCTGAGGGGTGATTCATCTCATATTGAAATTTATTTTGAAAATAATTTTAAGTACAGAAATGGATGTTTTAAGAAGATCAGCTGGAAAATCTAGAATTGATAGAATACGAAATAAAGAAATGAGGGAAAATGTGGGTGTAAAGAGGAGCCGGACATCATAGACATTATAGAAAAGAAAAGATTACACTGGTACGGCCATGTCAAAAGAATGCCAGAGCAAAAGATTGCCTAAAAATATTATGGAATGGATCCCAATGAGAAGGAAGAAGAAAGGAAGACTAAAGAAAACCTAGATAGAAGCTGTGCAAGCGGCTATGATTATCAGAGGATTGGAGGAAGATCAATGGATGGACAGAGAGGAATGACGTTTGGTGTCCGGAAGACGGCTGCAGTTGTCATGATACCGGAATATTATTATTATTATTATCATTATTATTATTATTATTATTATTGTTATTAACAACAATATAATAGAACAAGTTAATAACTTTACTTATCTTGGCTGCAATCTTTCCTACGACACATGTAAAGACATAGACATAAAATTGGTCAAATTTCAAAAACTTGTAGGAACAATAAAAAGCATTCTTTTCCGAAAAGTACGCTCAAATACAATTCTAAAATTTTATAAAACAATGGCTGTTCCAACTCTACTTTATGGTTCTGAAACCTGGACTCTTACTACATGTAAATTAAATAGGATAGTAGCTGCAGAAATGAAGTTATTAAGACCTTTAGCGGGTTATACGCTTTATGACCACATGCGTAATGAAGCTCTCAACACACCAGCAATAACTGAAACCATTCAAAAATATCAAAATAATTGGCATCAACACCTTCTGAGAATGCCAAACAATAGACTACCTCTGCAGCTATTGAACTACAGGGCGAAGAGACCCAGGAAGACCTAAGAAGAGATGGAGGGATCAATGTCTATCCTGAAGCGGAACAGGCCAATGGCCTAATCCATGCCTGCCATTGATGATGATGATGATGATGATTATGATTATTATTATTATTATTATTATTATTATTATTATTATTATTATTATTATTATTATTATTATTATTATTATTATTATTATTATTATTATTATTATTGCAGTCGGCCGCGGTGGGCTAGTGGTTATACTCCTTGCCTCTGGTCTCGAGGGTCGCGGGTTCAAACCCGGCCGGGGTCGATGGATTTTTTAGGACGGAAAAATCCAAGGAGCAAGTCCTCCGGGGAGAGACTTTAAGCCGTGGGTCCCGAGTCTGAAGATTTTCAGGCTCGTAAAAGATCCTTAAGCCTAAATGAAAAGGCCTCTAAGCAAAATTTACCGAATTTTCCCGTCCTAGTACCTACCATGGTTTCCTAGATGTCAGTATGAGGCGGAACGCTGACCACGGACCACTCAAAATGACATATATACGAAAACAAGTGTAACTAAATTAATATGGTTAAAATTCTTCCCTGAAGGGGGAGAGCGCCTAAATCTCTGTTAAGGGAAAAACATGGGCTTACAAAAAAAATTATTATTATTATTATTATTATTATTATTATTATTAAAAATAAATCCTAGCCTTTCTAATAACCAATCAGAGCGTGACCTTGATATATTCTGCTATTATTTATTGCAACACAAAAGTGGATAGGAGCCTACATTATAGGACGGCGGAATTGAGTTAAAATATAATTTCTTAGAAAAAAATAAGTGTAGCAAATAGTAAGATAATATCTGTCTTCCTTCGGAACAGGAAAACAACGGTGATTGTTCTGTAACAGATAGTTCAGTAGCACAACGTAATTGCCATCTGTTATTCAAGATGTAACAACTTCCAAGAATTTCCGCAATTACCGTCTCTTTTCCCTCGGGTCTATTTACGTTTTATTCAATAACATCTCTTTTACTCCTGAAAATATTATACCATTCTCCAATAGACTTAATGTTTATTTTTTATTATTTCAGGATTATTTCTGTTATTTACACAGGTATCCTCAACCAAAATATACAATTTTTTTCTTCCACACTTCCCGGTCTTGCGTGTCTGCTTCTGTCATGTTTCTCTTCTTCATGTTGTCTTGAATTCCCTTTATCCACGTTGGCTTTGGTCTACCACGTTTCCCTTTTCCAGGAGGTATCCATTTCAATACTTCTTTGTTTGTTTCCCTTCTTCTCATTATATGTCCATACCATCTTAGTTGGATTTCTTCAATCTCTTGTACAATATCCTTTTCTACATTCATTATTTCTCTTATTGTATTATTTTTATTCTGCCTAATTTTGATATTCTTCCCGTAATAATAATAATAATAATAATAATAATAATAATAATAATAATAATAATAATAATAATAATAATAATAATATAATAATAATTTAATAATAATTATTTTAATAATAATAATACCCGTCCGGCATTTCATCCTTGGATATTTTATCATTGTAGGACATTTTTTCAAACGAACAGGAAACAAGCCTGATGTGTCAATGTATATTAACATACGAGTATATATTTTGTATATACATTGTACGTAGTATACATAGAGGGCAGTGGTTTTACTTCACACACGCGTTTTATAATATGTAATATTACAGTATAGTTATTTAGGTTGGCAACCTCGAAATGTTCGAAGTTGAAATTTTAATCATGGTCGCCATTCCTGTAAGTACCACAAAACGCATTATTTCTCAAAAATATTTTTTATCTACATATTTAGCATGAAGACGTGGCAGCCATATTGATTTTAATGAATATTCTAAGCAGCAAAAAACAAAGTTGTGTTCCAGTGCAGCCAACATAGAGTATGTACTAATTAACTGTACACATATAGGGCCTACTTCAGAATTTCAGAACTTACTATTTATTTTTGGGCGTTGCATTGTTTCACAGGTTAGAGTGCTTAAATTGCGTTATGTTAGCTTTTAGGATCGTTAAATATCGTGTATATGTTGGCTGCATCCCGTGATTCCATAGTATAAACCGCTTCGTGTTTGTTGGCGCATGCGCATGGTGTATGATTGAAACTTAAGAAAAAATTTGTCTCGTCACGTGTTGTAAAGAATCCATGTCATTTGTCTTACAGGCGAGGAAAAGAAGCAATAAAAATCTCTCTAATATCATTCAATAAATGTCTTAAATGGAAACGTGTATCGATTTTAATCGCTAAATTATGTCGCTGATTAATCCATCAATGGTGCAGTTCAAGGATGTGTGTCATTCTCGTCTAATTCTGAATTCAATTCATATTTTTTATCAACGCTTATAAATGACTTGGTGACGTGACAACATTCTTAGTTGACAGTTTTATATAACATTCTTAAAGAAGACTTTGCTAATGCAATATAAACAGCATACAGAGTGATTCTGTAAAAGCGTGCAAAAATTAAAGAGGACATGGGGGATGCTGCACTAAACAATTTAAGATAGGGAACCTAAGGGTGCGAGGAGCCAGCTTAAGGAGATGTGGCAGTAAACTTGTCTTTCAAATTAATGGTAGTCGGTAGAGTTCCTATCTTCCACTTCGGCGACCCGGGTTCGATTTCCGGCGGGGTAGGGGATTTTAAATCTCCACCTTGGGTTTGAGTGTGTGTCCTGTCTTGTGTTTGTATGTGTGAATAAGATGAAAAGGTTAACAAAGGTAAAACAAAAAAGACGAACGGCGTAAACGAAAGAAAACGAGAAGGAAAGAAGAAAAAAATGGCTGTCCGCTATCAAAGTGATCCGCATCAAAACAAAACCATGTGACCTGCTCGCTTTTCATTGGTTATGGACACCGACGTTCGATGTAAAAGCAATAAGTACGCGGAAAAGTAGTTCCATTCAATAAATTAAAATATGTCCTCTGAATATACTCGTTATTGTTCGTTAATGAAAATAATATTCAAAACATAGAAAATATTCTAAAATATACCTAATCAATAATTACAACTTAACCTTTTCACTCCTGAGATATTTCCAGCCTTTAAAACCCTCCTAGCTCAATGCAGGGGAGAAATACGGAAAAAAGTTTATTTATGTTCCTAGCAGAATGCCTGCTTAGTTTGAAAGCAATGCAATACGTATTATATAACTAGCAGGCGTTTGGAGTTGAGAATGGATATACACACACACACATAGCACAGCAAGCATTTTCTTTGCCAACGGATATACCCGTTCGTAGCAGTGTAAAGGTTAAGATAGTTTATACATATGGGTGATGCATTTGAGTCGTGCTTCAGTGGAATCAGATACAACAAAATGACTGAAGGTGTCCTGTTTTCTGCTACTGTGTCGCCATCTACATTTTTAAAACACAAGTCTGTCAAACCTTTGACTAGTTCTCAAATAAAAGTTATTTTAAATGCATTTCAAAAGTTCAGTGAAAATCTCACTAACTTTCTTGTAATCTACCCCATTCAACGATCACATGTCTATATACTTAACACGTGCTCCCTGTCAATGTGACAGTAATTGTGGCGGAAGGATACAATTGGCGTTTGTTTAGGTTACGATCACTCTAACAGCGGATAAGGAATAGTGTCTAGTCTTTTTTTATTTACATTATTTATGCATTTATCAGGCATCATATCGGGGTAACGTAATCCGCCTTCCAGGTGCCCCCACCTAAGAAAAGGATTCGCCCATGCCAGGGAAGAAAGCCAGAGATGTCATAAAAGACAATCTGGTAGCATTGAACTTTTTTTTCGTAAGTAGTGGTGCCACGAGTGATTTCGAATTTATCTAGAGGATTTCAAAATCAAGAGTGGCATTTGTTAGGACTTTTTAACGAATAAAATTAAGCTGTTTACTCACAAATCATTATTTAAATATAGTTATTTTAAAATATTTATATATTTAATGTAAATGGTGATGTTTGAAAACAAATGAAAAATGTTTGATTATGTTTCACTTGTTCATCACTGCAACTTTATCATATTATTTATTGCCAAATAGGATCGCAATATTGTAAGAATGCACCCTAGTGGAGAAAAAATTAAACACATCAAACTGTATATTATAAAAAACATTATTGATTTTTTTTTCGGAAAAAACTCAGTAAAATCATCATTTAAAAACACAATTATTGAAGACACAATTATCAAATGTGTATTTGCTATATTCAATGTATTTGTTGGAGAGTCAGTTACTGGAAAATAATGCTCTGACCTGTTCAGAATATTAAATAGGAGGAACTTTCTTTATTTTGGTAATCAAAATTCGATAATGATCGAGGTGAAACACGATTGTGATTGGTTGTAAAACAAAATTCATTGAAACGTGATTGGTCATTGACTCCCATTTGGGGCATCAGTTAAATAGACAATTTAATGTTTTTTTAAGAGAAGTTGGGACCTGTAACGCATAATAACATCAATTAATTCGGTGAAAGAAGTTTATTCAACAGACCCGTGTGCTGAGAATTCTTGTCCGTTACTTTCGTCAAGACAATAGCATGAAGTAGGTCTGTTTTCCCAGAGATAATAACATAAGGAACCAGTGGGCTACTTGTGCATGCAGGCCCCACAGCTATATTCCAAGTAAATTTAGAATTAGACGTGAAAGACTTCGCCCATTTCCTTTTTAGAAAACAGGCCCCTACCATTAGTTGAAATTCTCACGGTTTTTAACATCATGCGTAACTTATTAGCGCAGCTACACGCATTCTGTCGTAACGAATTAACTTCCAGAGATCAGAGAAACATCTTAATGTTCTCTGCCCACTCGTTCTATTATTCAGATTGCTTACTGGACTGTAAAATATTAAAATTATATTTAACAGTGTTTATAGTCTGATAGTCTTGTAGTTACAGGCTGACCGCTCATCAAAACAAAACCATGTGACCTGCTCGCTTTTCATTGCTTATGGACACCGACGTAGGATTTGGAAGCAATAAGTACGTGAAAAAGTAGTTCCCTTCATTAAATTAAAAATATGTTCTCTGAATATACTTGTTATTCTTCGTGAATGAAAATAATAACATTCAAAGCATTGAAAAAAATGCCTAAACAATAATTACAACTTAACTCTTAAATTGGCAAAACACAAATCTCTTCTGTTAGTTATTTGAATGTGGCGGACCGCAGTGAAAACGGAATCTTGTGTAACTGTTATTATTATGTATATTGTATAATTAGACACACATTTAAGTGGTTTATTTTTGTTCGTTTTCTTCTGATTTATTTAAAATATTAAATTAATTGAACAAATTATGTGTCTAAAAGGATACATTACGAATTTAAGCGTTAAAATAGTTTATTACCTACGGATGATGCATTTCAGGCACGCTTCAGTCGATTCTGATGCAACAAAATGGCTGAAGGAGTCGAGTCTTCTGTTGCTGTGTCGGCATCTACATTTTTAAAACACAAGTCAGAAAAACCTCTGGCTAGTGGTCAAAAAACAGTTATTTTAAATGTATTTCAAAAGTTCAGTGAAAAATCTCACCAGCTTTCTTGTAATCTACCCCATTCAACGATCACATGTCTTATATACTTGACACGTGCTCCCTGACAATGTGACAGTAATTGTGGCGCGAATGGCGGAAGGATACAATTGGCGTTAGGATCACTCTAAGGCCGGATAAAGAGCTTCTAACTACTGTTCAAGAGGTCGCTAGTAGATTCCCGTTCAGATCACATACATCTTTCTACTCTTTTTCTTCTTCCCGTCTTCTTCATTATCCAAGTATTAAGTTTGTTGGCTCGTTCCGGTTTCATGAAAGCTAGAATTGTTAAAATTGTTCAGACCACCTTCTGTGTGGACGTCCAACATTTCTCCTACTATGTGGTTTATAATTTACCAATAATTTTGGAAATATTTCTTCTGGCATTCTATCAACATGTTCTTTCCAGTCGTTCCTATATTTAACTATTCGGTCTATAAGTGAATGATAAACGATGAAGTGGCCCTGTCCAGAGCTACCTCTGTACGCGATGACAGATTAATTGCCAGGATTTCAAAAGCGAACCTTAAGAATTCTCCTCCTGTAATAAAGAGAGAATTTGAGGATTCGACACAAAAACAAGTGTCAACTATGACAGTTTCTCGTCGCCTAAGGGAATGTGGGCTGGCTTCTTACACATCTCTTAAAAAACTACTATTGAACAATACGCATAAGCGCAACAGAAAGATTTGGTGCCGGAACAAGAGGAACTGATACATGGAGCATTGGGGGAAAGTTATGTTTGATGACGAATCCGGTTTCCAGCTGTACAGTTCTCGAAAGACTAGGATTCGAAGGACTCACCGAGAAATTTCTCTCCGATTGTCTTGTACCAGCTAGAGCATGCCATTAGATATTTACAGAATGAGGAAGGCTTACAACTCAATGGTATTAATAAGCTGTTAGTTTATGCTGATGATGTAGTATTATTGGCCGATAGCGAGGAGATACTAAAGGACAACACGCACACACTATTGAGTAACACTAAGAACTTAGGACTGGAAGTATATATCAATAAAACTAAATATATGGTCACACGTAGAAATACATTATATAATGGAAATGGACAGCCAATGACAAATGAAGGAAATTTTGAGGAAGTGGCGAAGTGGCTGAATTCAAATACCTAGCAACAATAATTACAAATAGGAATGAGATGCACAAAGAAATTAAACATAGGCTCAATTGTGGAAATGCATGCTATTATGCATTGCAGAGACTCTTGTCGTCCCAACTCCTTTCAAAAAACGTTAAACTGAAAATATATAAAACTATTTTTCTACCAGTTATATTATATGGATGCGAAACATGGACTCTTACTTTAAGGGAGGACAGGAGATTACAAGTATTTGAGAATAAAGTAGTTAGGAAAATGTTTGGACCAAAGAGAGATGAACAGACAGGTGAATGGAGAAGACTACATAACAATGAACTATATGGTCTTTATAGGAAGCCAGATATAATAAGAACAGTTAAGTTCGTAGACTGCGATGGGCAGGATATGTTGCAAGTATGGGGAATGAAAGACGCGCATGGAAGCTTCTTGTAGGAAAGCCAGAGGGAAAACGCCCAGTTGGTAGACCAAGAATGAGGTGGGAGAATAACATTAACTAAGATTTGAGAGAAGTAGATTATACAGGGAATGATTGGAAAGCATTAGCTCAGGATAGGTATGTACGGAGAGCTTATGTCCGCGCGGCCATGAACCTATGGGTTCGATAGTGCCAGTAAGTAAGTAAATACTTTTAACAAATGAAACTCTGGATTTCTAAATCCTCTAGATAAATTCAGGATCGATGATTTGAAAATCACTCCTGCCATTACTTGTGACAAACAAAAAAGACATGTAGAAAGAATGAATGTAACAAGATTGCCAAAAGCAGCATTTAGCTACAAGCCAAGAGGTTCGAGGAATGTAGGAAGATGGACAGAACAACTGTGAGGCAATTTGCCTAGCTTTTGAAGTGAAGAAGAAGAAATTGCTGGATATTTGAATGTGAAGTGAGTGAATTAATGAAGACTTTATTCACTGTTTTAACAATCGTGTCTGGCGATAGGAACAGTTACTCCATCTGGAGAAAGGAGCGGAATAAATAATGTTGCTTTGAGACTGACGAAGTCGCACGTGCAGGAATCTGCAAAGTCACATTTCGTAAACTTCAAACAATTGTCGTTTTATCCCGCGCGTTAGATACGGTTTCTTTAAGAATTAACAGACCGCGTAAAACATATCCTAGTGTTTTCAAATTATCTAGTTCATGGCCCAACTAACTGATATCAAATGCATTATTGACATTATTATTGCCGGCTCCGTGGCGCAAGAGGTTAAATGCTCGCCTCTCACCGCTGCGCTGGGCTCCCGAGATCGAGTATCGGTCACTCAATGTGGGTTTCGTGTTGGACGAAACGGGGGTTGAACTGGTTTTCTCGGGATTTTTCCGTTTTCTCTGTCACAAATTTCATTCCACCATTTCTCCACTCTCATCTCATCCATTTCATTTCATCTGCCTCTGTGACGGTGCGTCAGTAGAGGTCAGCCGGTACCCTTGTCGATTACAGACCTCTACAAATATAGGGCACCTGCCAAAAATGTACATATTTTATGGTTTTATCATATAATGATAAACAGTGTAATTATAGACCAAGTTCAGAATTTTAATTATTTGGGATGTCATTTAGGCAATGACAGAAATGTAGATAAACACACTAAAATACAACGATTCAATTATCTATGTGGCACAATTAAACGCACTTTATTGAATAAAACTACAAAATAAACTATTTTGAAGTTTTACAAAGTATTGACAGTTCCATCTCTTATCTATGGATGTGAAACCTGGACATTAACAAAGGCAGACAGTAAACAAATAGAGGCTGCTGAAATGAAGATGTTGAGAGCAATAGCAGGATACCAAAGGACCGATAAAAAGAAAAACGAAGATATAAGAACAGAACTTAATATATTTAATCTCTGTGAAAGAATAAAATATTATCAAAATGCTTATCTTCAGCAGGTATTATGAATGAATGAACAGCGCATACCAAGAAGAATGTATATTATAAACCAAAAGGGAAAAGAATGTTGGGAAGACCACTGAAGAGATGGAAGCACCAATTCGACCTATAATGAGATCGGAACAGGCCATTGGGCTTAATCCTTGTTGTTGATGATGATCATTTAAGGTGTAGATCCTGTCAGAAGTAAAATTGTACCGGACAATAACATTTTGGAGCAGGTGAATAATTTTACATATCTAGGATGCAATATCTCATATGAAGAAGAAAAGGATGTAAATGCAAAAATATCTAAATTTTTAAGAATTTTAGGGTTAATAAATTTTATCTTCAAGCCACAGTTAGTCCAAAAACATTCAACACTAAAAGTGTATAAAACACTGGCTGTTCCAATTCTTTTGTATGGTAGCGAAGTATGGACGTTGAAACAGAAGGATATACAGAGACTTAGATCTGCTGAAATGAGATATCTTCGGAGGACTGCAGGATACACACTACTAGACCACAAAAAAATGAAGTCATCTTAGAAGAATTACATATGGAACCTTCAGAAAACAAAATTTCTGATTATAAGTCAAGATGGATGCAACATGTTCATCGAATGGAAGATCACAGGATACCCAAACAAATGTTAAGATATCAACCTGCAGGTGTAGTTCCCATGGTGGAAGCAATTTTCTAGTGGATTTTCGACCAGTATAGGAGCAGAAGGAGCAGAAAAGGAAGACCAAGAACAGCCTGGAATAATAACATTCAACATTCAATGAGGAAAATTGATGTAACAGATGAAGACAGAGAGGACAGAGAAAAATGGAGAACTTTAATTAAGGGAAGTTTGTGAATGTTTGTTACAAACTGATAGTCTGTAAGTCCGTAGTCATTTATGTATTTTTAAACATAAGTTAATTACTAAGATTTGTTTGAAAAAACCCTCAATGATGAGGAAAATTCTCAAAATGAAATGAATGACAATGAGTAGGGATCCAGGTCGATAAAACCAGATACAATGGCTGCGGGACTCGTCATGCTGACCACATAACACACAATAACTAGATGATCATCCGCATCTATCATTGACACATACACTAGAGACACCAACCGGATGGTAAGCCATGAGCCTTCTAGGCCTCTCACGCCATTAATATTTTAGCCTGTGCTTCATTGATCGAATTCTATTCTCTAATTAATTATTATCTGCATTTAATTACACGGAAGAAAAACGATACTATCGATTTCTCTGTCAGTCTGGAATTCTTTACGTTGTTCAGATTGAGATTGCAACTGCCATCTGTAGTCAGCTTTTTCAACCTACATAGAGACCAGCTTTTCCTGACATCTATCTTTCAATATGTCCTTCCAGCGGTCATGTTGATACAACAGAGTTCTGTAAAATTACTCTATTTCTTGTTCAGTTAATTAATTTAATAAAATAGTCAAAACACAGGCATAAAAAAGTAACTTTTGTAAGATTTAAGAGTACAAAAAAAAGAGTTTCTTTATTATAAAATATTACATAATTAAATATAGAAAATATGTACATAACTGGATAATGTAAATGGACAGCTAATGACAAATGAGGGAAATTTTGAGGAAGTGGCTGAATTCAAATACCTAGGAACAATAATCACAAATAGGAATGAGATGCACAAAGAAATTAAACATAGGCTCAATTCTGAAAATGCGTGCTATTATGCATTGCAGAGACTCTTGACGTCCCAACTCCTTGCAAAAAACGTTAAACTGAAAACATATAAAACTGTTATTCTACAAGTTATGTTATATGGATGCGAAACATGGAAATAGCCTATACATTGAAAGAAATAACAATTTTGATTTATTAAATTTTCAAGTTCACTAGCATCAACCACAGAATACAACACAGATTCACGTCGATTTCCCGGTTGCTTTCAAACTCTCGACTTATTCCTCTGGTTTTCAAGATTTTCCCGGATACTCTGGGCAGTCTGCCAGACTTAACTGTTCTCATTATATCTGGTTTTCTATAAATACCACGTGGTTCACTGTTATGTAGTCTTCTCCATTCATCTGTTTGTTCAACCTCTCCTTGGTCCAAAACTTTTTCTAAGAACTTTATTATAATAAAAAAAATATACACTTCTAGTGGACGGTATTTATCGGATTTTTTAGAATATCTTCCTTGGTTATTCTTATAGGATACAGCCTACTGAGTTTCGTTGTGAAACATTTAAAAACAATAAGGCACAGTAACAGAAAAGGTTACTTTATTCAGGGACAAAGACACACAACACACATATATATATATATATATATATATATATATATATATATATATATATATTGCGGGATATTGCGTTTTGTCGTACTTACAGCAATGACTACCATTTGAAAGTTCAACTTCCTACATTTCAGGGTTGTCAACCTAAAATAACTATACTGTAAATAACTATAGACCTACTGTAATATTATATATTACAAACCACGTGTGGGAACTAAATCCACTGCCCTCTATGTATATTACGTACAATGTATATACAAAAAAATATCCAAAAGGTAGTGTTGATATACATTATACGAAACAAATCACTGCATTTCAAATGAACTGAACTTTATTTGAAACAATATAAACAATAAATACTTGCCGCCATTTTATAAATAATTGGTGACACAGCCTCCTGTACTTTCAACTAATAAACATTGCCCACACTGTAAACGCTAGTCAATTCTTTATAATGAACTCAAATATTTCCAACAAAGATATTATTTTACTATTATTTATTATTTCGAAAACACCATCGTGCAAAAAATAATGTACAACGCACGTTTGTGAAGTTGAGGCATTTTTTTATTTTATGTCTGAAGACGAGACCAGAAAATGCGGACTTTTTATTTGTATTTTCATTTGTCCTTTTTCAACATGTTTGTTTATTTGTTATTTTTTTAGCGTTTTTCTAGGTCTTGACTTTTTTATTTGCAGATTTGCCATTTTTCGACTACATTTATACCATTTATATACCAAATATGCTTCTAGATATACTAATTTGAATTCATTGTACGTGGGGAAAAAAATGTTCATTCTAAATTCTCCAATAACTTTCTTTTTAACGATTTTTTTTTTTCAAACGATCTTCAATTAATATATATATAGCCTTCTGGCTTTTCCTTTTATCGGGCTTTTAATGGCTCGTCCAGTCCTATGTTATGGGAGTGAAGCGTGGACTATAAGGACGAGAGATGAAAGCAGACTAACAGCTTGTGAGATGAGATTTATGCGCCGAACAGCTGGCTACACCAAATGGGATCGAAAGAAAAATGTAGAAATCCTTCAAGAACTTAATGTGTCACCAATACTGGACTACATCTCCAGATATCAGCTAAACTGGAAGGAACATGTCTCAAGAATGGCTAGATCCAGGATCCCCAAGGCAATAATGAACTACTGTCCAAATGGGAAACGGTCACTTGGTCGACCTATGAAAAGATGGCACGAAAACCGCTTTCTCAGGCCGTAACAGTTCTTCTAGGACTAATAATAGCTGGCAGGATGATATATATATATATATATATATTTTTTTTTTTTTGTATAATACCACCAGGTTGTCTTTCACGACATTTTTAACTTTCTCCCCTGGCATTGGCAGAATTGTATTCCACCTGGAAGGCAGACTTACGTTACCCAGATAATATGATGGATGATAAATGATAATGAAGCGCCAGGAGAGTTCTTAACCTAAATTCCAGACCATGGGCAACCACAGGAATAATTTCTTTTAAAGAAAAATTCCTATGGTTTGACCGGGAATCGAACCCGGGACCTCATGAACTGTAGTTAGACTGACTGACTGTTTTGTGGCAATGACTAGCATTGCCCAGTGTGCCGCTTTTTGGGAACCAGTTGAGGTCCCTTGGCGGCCAAACACCATTGTGTTTATTCAGTATGGGGTTTTGTTCCTTAGCCTTGCTGTCTCGCTGCTTATGTGTTCATTACCGTAGCAGGTATGGATGATATGAAACATGAGTTCACTAGATTTGTCAGGAACACAAACCTTTCCATAGGTGTCGACAGACCATTCAGCAGAGGCTGAATGTTATGGAAAAGTTGTTGTCCCTGATCCGTCATTGGTATAGCAGCCACAGACCCTGGCTGACATGGGACAGTGCCTGTAGTAGGTTTAACTGTGATGCCAGAATTTACCATAGAACTATATGAGACTGTAGGATTAACAGATTTTGATGTGAAAGTTCGAGGTTGGGACGCCGGAGTTGTTGGACTTTGGTTTGGTTTTCTTTTTTCATAAATTTCTTTTGCTTTCTTATAGGCTTCACAACCCCGGTAGGAAGCGGGATGTCCCTCTTCCCCACAGTTCGCGCACTTCAGCAGGCTCTTGTCCGTGAGTGCCTCGGTTCTCACCGGACACTCACGATGACTATGAGTACCAGCGCAAATTACGCAAGATGGGGTTAAGGAACACCCCATGAAAGTATGGTTAAACTTCTGGCATCTGAAGCACTGCTTCATGCCAGCTCTAGGTCTGTATGGTTCCACAGCCACCACTGTCAAACAGAGGCGGTTTAAGTTATATATTTCCCTACCAGCATCATTGTTCTGAAGTTCCAGGATGTATAATGGTAAGGGAGTATAAACTTCTCCTTCTTTTTTGGTGATTTGCTTTACCGATATTATTGGATATTCTAGTTCTTTAAGTTCTTCCTTGACTTCATCAGCAGTGATGCTGGCAGGAAGCCTCTTTAGAACAGCCCTCAGAGGCAGATCTTTTTGAGTTGAAATGTATAAAATTCTTTCTTTGCATTTTTGAAGTACTCTTTGAGTAGATGAAAGTCTGCCTCCGAGGTAGCGTAGTATCTCAAACCGTCCTGGGTTTTAACTACTTTCACGTCTTTTTCGAATTTTTCTTTTAATTCCCGATTCATCCTGAAAAGGTCACCATGTCCAATCACCGTTATGGGTGGTGGGCGTGGTTCCCTTTTCGGCTGCGGCATTACTTGAGGTTCCCTGGACGGTTGGCTACTACGCCTGGTAGCTGCTGTAGTTTGCTTGTCCCGTGACGATCCAAGTTGAGGAGCCTGAGGGTCTACAGTGTCCATTGGTTCCGGTAATTCGGATAAAATTGAAAATTTATTTTGCACTGGCACAGTCGACTCCTCATTTTGTCGTGATGTGACCTTAGTTGCCTTATTTGTGGGTTGGTTTCACTTTATTTGAAACTGTATTCATGTTAACTTTTGAATTATTTTGGGATGGTTTCTCTTTACTTGAAACTGTATTCATGTTAACTTTTGAATTATTTGGGATGGTTTCTCTTTACTTGAAACTGTATTCATGTTGTCATTTGAACTATTTTGGGATGGTTTCTCTTTCTCATGTGTTTTAATCTTTTTAGTTTCAGGTACATATTCTGTATTCTTTTTCGCACCTTTGAAAAAACAGGATACAGGAAGATCCATAATTATTGTTTTCAATTCATGAAGCATTTTTTCAAAATAATCTTGGTTAGATTTCATATTGAGCTTAATCTCACTTAATCTTTTTAGGCAATCATGTGTAACATCACGAGCAAAATCGGACTGACCGAAATCTGGGTACGCGCTTATGAAATTGATAACTATAACAATAGAACCACGCACCTCTCTAGCTACTTCTAGGAATTTTGATTCAGATGGAAATTTTTGATTATCTACATATCTCTCAAATTTTTTGAGCGCAGTTTCCCAAAGTTCGTAGGCCGAGGGCTCCTCATACTCAAGTTCCATAGCCTGCTCGGCACTCACGAATTTTAGTGAAGCAGTCATGGTAAGACTGTTCAGCACTAATTACTTATTACTACACTAGCACTTGGCTTGATTGAACTGAACTAAATACACAATAACCAGCAGACAAGGCTTAACAAAGCACTCGCAGTTAATAGAGTTGCTTTGCAGGAACCAAACACCACTGTATAAAACACAACACTGAAAAAATTTCACTGAAAAAAACACTGAATACTCTTAAGTGAGTGTGGCCGCCAGGCCCCACCCGGAAAAAAAGCGACATGCTGCACAACACTATTCACCAATTCACTATTTTCAGCCAGCAATCCGAAGAAAAATAATAATTTCATCTGCAACTTGGAGTAGAGAGAGGCAAAAGCCCGAGCAGTAGCGCTCAAGTCGCCAAGGTTGGCCACAGGTTGTCCACCAGTTAGCGTTGGCTCGTCGGTGATCCTTACTACCAGTAACAAGAGCTGTCGTTACCGCCAACAGGAAAGTTTGCGTACTCGGTGAATCTAGGATGCCTTGACTTGTCTTCACTGTTCCACTGCCGTAAGAAACTCTGACCACTAGACCATGAGGCTGGTCATATATATATATATATATATATATATATATACGGACCACATTGAAAACTGAAAATGTTTAACTACATAAGAACTAAACCTTGGATGGGAGTACGTCTTCGGAAACGGACCACACTGAAAACTGAAGGTGTTTAACTACATAAGAACTAAACCTTGGATGGGTGTACGTCTTCGGAAACGGACCACACTGAAAACTGAAGGTGTTTAATTATATAAAACCTAAACCTGTGACTGGAACTTATCATTCCTTGATAATGACATGTGGGATCATGCCGAAACGTCGGAATCAGTGGCCAGGGCCCGGACTTGAATCCAAGACGCGGAAAACCCAAGAAAACTTTTTTATTCATACTTATATCCGCGAAAATCTGCAATATAACATATATATATATAAAACATCCTGGAGTCAGGGAATATATTTGTACATGAAGGAGAAACATCTACAACCAGGAGATTGGATGGACCGACAAAATTGGCTATTAGGAATCGGACGATGTCAAAGACATTAATCAACCGATGATATATATGTTTGGTTTTTTAGCATTTTTTTTCTTTTTATGATGAACGAGGAGCTGGCCCGATGCATCAACCCCCAACCTGGGGGACGGGTAATTTTTGTTCAAGGTTTTCTTCTTCCTCTAGCCTTTGATAGTCCAGTATTTTACTGCAAGGCAGCAGTTTTGATCCGCCCTGGGTATTTTATTTCCGCAGTACCCGCCATATCTGGTGAGCATTCCCCTATCCGCCACCTGGGGAGGCGCCCTATGGGAGATTGGCAACTCCACACGAATGCCAGAGCAAAGATTGCCAAAAATTGTTATGGAATGGATCCCAAAGGAAAGGAGGAAGACCGAAGAAAACTTGGATAGAAGGGGTACAAGCAGCTATGAGTATCAGAGGAATGGAAGAAGATCAATGGATGGATAGAGAGGAATGGCGTTTGGTTGAAGACGGCGGCAGCTGCCATGATATCGGATGATGATGATGATGATATATATATATATATATATATATATATATGTGTGTGTGTGTGTGTGTGTGTGTGTGTGTGTGTGTGTGTGTGTGTGTGTGTAAAGTGTGGAAGAAGAACTTTTCGGCCTTTTTTTCCCCCAGTGTATGTTGCAAATCACTAGAATTTTGAATTTTTCAAACATTATTTAATTAATTACTATTTAATTCGAATTGTCTTTTTCAAATATTTTTTTTCTTCATTTTTAAGGTATTTTTATGATATATTTAGGTCTTTTGAAGATCTTTTATAAATCCTCAACTTGCGAGCCCTGCTTATGAAGTTTGTTTCTATAGAACATATTCTTTATACATATCAGAAAAGATGGCGCGTTATTAAAGTCCGTGGAATAAATTACCTGCCATTAAGCTGTAGCCGGTAATTAAATTGCGAAACTGGTAATTCAGTCTGGTATCAAAGTACAACGGCCTTCGCTATATTTGGGCATCCACATTTTGAAATAGTTTGTCCAATTATTATTAAATACATCCCTTGTTGTTATGGTGGGTAGCAAAAAATTCGACCTTGCGGTTAACATAAAAGAAGGAACTGCATTTGGTCGGACAATGCCTCCACGTGCTCTTTCTTAGAATCCCAAGATGGAATGTTGTGATGGGTTACTCATTCTGTTGTGCTTCATGCAAAACGCGTCTAAATCACAGCGCTCAACCAGGAAGACACTCCAAGCCTTCGTCAAGGTTGTAGCGTAGCATATCACCCGCGTTATTTATACATAAAGCACTGTCAAACTGGAGCAAAAAATGTTTAGGAATGGGAGTACCAATTGGAGATGGATCAACAGATACAATATTATCCTCATCATCCATGTGGTCTGTTACGGTCTCAAAGAGGAATTTTCCATCCAGCGCTTTTTTGGACGTCCCGGCGATCTTCTGCCTTGGGGGCAGTAGCGAAGTATGGCTTTTGGAATTCTATGAGATGGCATTCGTTGAAGATGTGCTTTCCAGTTGTTCTGATAGTTTTGTATATGGTGGAGAATGGGTTCTACATCCAACTCTTCCATAATTTCCTCACTTCTTTTATGGTCCCACTTTGTGTAGCCTGCTGTACAGCGCATAAATCGCATCTCATTTGCTGTTATTCGGCTTTCATCTCTTCTTCGTATTGTCCATGCTTCACTACCATATCCTATTACTGGTCTTTGCGAGAACCTTATAAAGCCGTAATCTTGTGTTCTTCTGTACTAAAGATGGTTTCATTATACTGTTAATTATCCCCGTTGTTTTTGTAAAATTTGTGATTTTCTTAGATATATCAGCTTCATCTTGAAATGTTAAATTATAACCCAAATAATTAAATTTGTTTACTCGTTCTAAAATTTCATCATCCAAAACAATTTTGCTAAGTATAGGGTATTTCCCAAAAAAGGCCATCACTTTAGTTTTCTTTGTATTGATTTCCATATTGTACCTTTTTGCGATTATATTAAAATTGTGTATAGAATACTGTAAATCTGTTTCTGTTGGAGCTATTAATACCAAATCATCTGCAAAAAGCAAGGAGTCTATTTTTAGGTTTCTATTAATTTGGATAGAACCGTGTCTCATCTGTCGCCAATCTTGGAGTATTCTATCCATGTATATGATAAAGAGCAAGGGCGAGAGGCCACACCCTTGACAGATACAATATATACACTGTTATTTGCGGATGACCAGATAATAATTGCTCAAGAATATGAAGATATGGAGTTTATGTTCAGAAAATTATTGGACGAATACGATAACTGGGGTTTGAAAATAAATTTAGAAAAAACATTTTATGTGGGATGTGGAGCAGAAACAGAAGATTTGATATTAGAAGATGAAAAGGGGTATATTAGAGGATGTGAAGAATTTGAGTATCTGGGAGTAAAATTAGATAAAGAGGATAAACAAGGAAGTGATATTAAGAACAGAATAAATAAAGGTAGAGCAATAACAGCAATGATGAATGGAGTCTTATGGAACAGAAATATAACCAGGAAAAATAAGTTACAAATATATAATTCAATAGTGAGAAGTACTGTCCACATATGGAGCTGAAGTTTGGAAATTCAACAAAAACTTAGAACAAAAACGTATATCGATAGAAATGGCACAGTACCTCGAGACCACAGCGGTGGACGCCAGATAATTAATAAATTACTTGAAATCAATAATATAATAATAATAATAATAATAATAATAATAATCTATCTACCTTCGGGTTTTTACAGCTGCTGCCGTCTTCCCGTGCCAAACCTCCAAAGCCTACGGTCTTGGGCATCTTCGATGCTTAGCCCTCTAGCTTGCATTACTGTCTTCATGTTTTCCTTCCATGTTAACCTTGGTCTCCCTCTTTTCTTCTTTCTGTTCGGATGCCATTCATATAGTTGCTTCGGCCATCGCTCATCCTCCATTCTTAAAACATGTCCTAACCACTTTAATTCCTTCTCCTCAATTCTTTCAATTATGCTTTCTACTGCTTCCATTATGTTTCTAATTTCATAATAATAATAATAATAATAATAATAATAATAATAATAATAATAATAATAATAATAATAATAATAATAATAATTTATTTATTCTGGCAGAGTTAAGGCCGTAAGGCCTTCTCTTCCACTCAACCAGAACAAATAGAAATACGCGTAAATGACTTGAAATCAATGTGTGTACATAGGCAGTTGTTGCACTAAGGCCCAGCATATTAAACGAGTGATACAACCATTGCACAACAGGAAAAATTGTTAATTTCTTACATCCAGTTTTTTTACATATTTTTTATGACAACGTGGTACAACAATACGACCTTCTCAAGGTTGTTCTCTAATATTTACGGTCCAATGATCGCCCAAAAACAAGCGACAAGCATTTTACAAAACGATGCCAACAACCGCAAATACAAACCTTATTTTGTTAATAAAAACAATTGAACATGCACTAAAAACTAGAACATTTTCAAAAAGAACATGTGAGGTTTCTAAACACAAATAAAGCAATCAATTTGAAGAAGAGACAGAAACAGCTGTTAGCAATGTTAAATAAAAGTAATTTTTTTGAAAATCGTAAAAGAAGAAGTTTTTTGTGCGATAGTGCGTTTTGTCGTACTTACAGCAATGGCGACCATGATTGAAAGTTCAACTTCTTCATTTTGGGGTTGCCAGCCTAAATTGGTATGATATTAGATCCCACAATTCGTTTTGACACTGATAGTGGCCAACCTGAGGAAGTTGACTCTGAAAAGAAAGCCATATATGAGCCAACAATTGACTATTACAAAGATAAATACCACCTAGATAGTATAACTGTCACAGGATTGATGATCGGGGCAAGAAGTACTATACCAGGATTCTTAGCCAAATTTTGGAATTCCATAGATTTGGACAGGGTGTATCTTTCTAAAATTGCCATCGCTGCCATTAGAGGACCAATTTCAATTTTAAGAAACCATTTTTACAAAATTTCTACTTTGTAGTATGTATACTTCAATTAGGCCTACAATTTAAATTTTTTTAATGTATTTACAAAATGTATTTCATCAATTACAAAAATTAATTGTCTGCATCACTTTGTCCTTGAAGCAATCCTCTAATGAGGAAAGTTGTATATATATATATATATATATATATCCAAAACATATCACAAAGCACGTGTAGGAAGTAAAACCAGCGCCCTTTATTTATACTATATATAATGCAAACACAAAAAATACCCAAAAGCTAGTGTTAATATAGGCGTACATTATAAGAAACAAATCACTGCATCTTAAATGAACTGAACTATATTTGAAACAATATAAAACAATAAATACGTACTTGCCGCCATTTTATCGCTAAATGATATCACGGCCTCCTGTAGTCTCAACTAATGAACATTGCCCACACTGTAAACGTTAGTCAATTGTTTGTAATGAACGCAAATATTTACAACAAAGATGTTACTATTTTACTTCATCCATCCATAGTAATTCAGCCCGAGGGCAGGTCTTTCACTGCAATTACAGCATTTTCATGCTATGCTTTGCAGCTTTATTACTGAATTATAGGTGTGCTAGCTTCCCGTTGCTTTCCACACCAATTAAGGATGATGATGATAATTATAAGGATGATGATGGCCGGATGATTTTCGATATAAGCAATTAAATTGGTATGGGCACGTACGACGAATGCAAGAAGAAAGATTACCCAGGAAAACATTGGAATGGTGTCCACCTGGAAGAAGGAGGAGAGGAAGACCTCGAAACTCGTGGACGCAGGAAATAAGAACTGGAATGAGAGCAAGAGGACTGGAGGACATGGATTGGATGGAGAGAGATGAGTGGAGAAGAAAAATAAAACTTTAGGCATAGAAAGATGTGTAAACATTAAAATTCTGTATATAAATAAATAAAATTATTATTATTATTATTATTATTATTATTATTATTATTATTATTATTATTATTATTATTATTATTATTATTATTATTATTATTATTATTATTATTATTATTATTATTATTATTATTATTATTGTAACTATTCTAGAGCGAATGGCTAGATATGCATGTTACAACGGGCCACAGTTTACAAACTTACCAATTCTACCGCTACGAGTGCTACATCTACCGACATAATCTGGTACTACATCGTGCATCGCTAAGAACATAAAAAACTTCACTCAATGTATAAATATTACATCATTACAATAAAAAAGCAAATATACTACTATTTTTAAACTGGTATAATAATAATAATAATAATAATAATAATAATAATAATAATAATAATAATAATAATTCTAGGAGATCATCAATGTGCATTTAGAAGAAACAGGTCTACAACAGATCAGATTTTTAGTATAAGACAGATTTTAGAAAAGAAATGGGAATATAATGGTACTGTACATCAACTGTATGTAGACTTCAAAAAAGCATATGATTCAATTAAGAGGGAGAAGTTTATATAGTATCCTGCTGGAATTCGGAATTCCTAAAAAGTTAGTTAGACTTATTCGAATGTGTCTAAATGGCTCAACGAGTAGGGTGCGTGTAGGCAAACAGTTTTCAGACACTTTTGAAATCCAGAATGGGTTAAAGCAAGGAGATGCACTATCTCCTCTACTATTTAATTTTGTACTAGAGCATGCCATTAAATCTTTAGAGAATGAGGAAGGCTTACAACTCAATGGTATTAATAAGCTGTTAGTTTATGCTGATGATGTAGTACTACTGGCCGATAGCGAGGAGATACTAAAGGCCAACACGCACACACTATTGAGTAACACTAAGAAATTAGGACTAGAAGTAAATATCAGTAAAACTAAATATATGGTCACACGTAGAAATACATTATATAATGGAAATGGACAGCTAATGACAAATGAGGGAAATTTTGAGGAATTGGCTGAATTCAAATACCTAGGAACAATAATCACAAATAGGAATGAGATGCACAAAGAAATTAAACATAGGCTCAATTCTGGAAATGCATGCTATTATGCATTGCAGAGACTTTTGATGTCCCAACTCCTTTCAAAAAACGTTAAGCTGAAAATATATAAAACCATTGTTCTACCAGTTATATTATATGGGTGCGAAACATGGACTCTTACTTTAAGGGAGGAAAGGAGATTACGAGTATTTGAGAATAAAGTTCTTAGGAAAATTTTTGGACCAAAGAGAGATGAACAGACAGGTGAATGGAGAAGACTACATAACAATGAACTACATGGTCTGTATAGGAAGCCAGATATAATAAGAACAGTTAAGTCTCATAGACTGCGATGGGCAGGACATGTTGCACGTATGGGGAATGAAAGACGTGCATGGAAACTTCTTGTAGGAAAGCCAGAAGGAAAACGCCCAGTTGGTAGACCAAGAATGAGGTGGGAGAACAACATTAACTATGATTTGAGGGAAGTAGATTATACAGGAAATGATTGGAAAACATTAGCTCAGGATAGGGATGTATGGAGAGCTTATGTCCGTGCGGCCATGAACCTACGGGTTCGATAGTGCCAGTGAGTAAGTAAGTAAGTAATAATAATAATAATATTAATAATAATAATAAAATAATTTTTTATTTCATATTACGTCCCTTTCAAATTATAGTAGGGCTATCATTTTACCTGTGCTCTGTGCTAGAATCTCGGAAAATTATTTTTTTTTAATTTGTAAAGCTAAACTAACTAACTAACTCACTGGCTCTATCGAACCCGTAGGGTCATGGCCGCGCGGACATAAAATCTCCATACATCCCTATCCTGAGCCAATGTTTTCCAATCATCCCCTGTAAAATCTACTTCCCTCAAATCATAGTTAATGTTATTCTCCCACTTCATTCTTGGTCTACCAACTGGGCGTTTTCCCTCTGCTTTTCCTGCAAGAAGCTTCCACGCACGATCATTCCCCATTCGTGCCAGATGTCCTGTCCATCGCAATCTACCAGAATTGTATCAGGTTTGCTATAAAGATCACATAGTAAGATTCCATGTTTCACATCCATATAACAGAACTAAGTAACTGTATACATATTAGGCTATTTAATTAACAAAGGAAAGATAATACAATTTTAGAGCAAGTGAACAGTCTTAAATATCTAGGTTTCAATTTATCATATGTTAAAATTGAAGATATTAATGACAAAATAGATAAATTTAATCTAATGTGTGGCAATATTAAAAGAACCCTTAAAAACACAAGAAAAGAAACAAAAATTAAATTTTATAAAGTAATTGCTGTTCCTGTATTGATGTATGGATCAGAATGTTGGACGATCACTAAAAGACAAGAACAAAGATTGGAAGCAGCTGAGATGCGATTTTTAAGAAATATAGCAGGATATACTCTGCTGGATAAGAAAAGAAATGAAGATATAAGAAAGGAACTAAATATTTTCAAACTTGGAGACCGAATAATTAAATATAGGAACGACTGGAAAGAACATGTTGATAGAATGCCAGAAGAAAGATTTCCAAAATTATTGCTAAATTATAAACCGCACGGACGGAGAAATGTTGGTCGCCCACACAGAAGATGGTCTGAACAATTTTAACAATTCTAGCTTTCATGAAACCGGAACGAGCCAACAGGGTTAATCCCTGGATGATGATGATGATGATGATGATGATGATGATGATGATGAAGTTGTGTTTCGTAAACCAGGAAAATCGGAACATAAATTCTCCTTGCTGAGGGATTTGTTAGTTTACGTGATTCCTGCGTGACGGACTTTTTTACAATGTTTTGATTGGTATTTTTCTCCAATGGAATTTTCCAAGTGCACTGAGTCAACAGCAAAACCGTGAGAAAAAACTCGAGAGTCAAAAACAGATGAAACAACTGAGATCCTTCTTGGAATTTTCTGTCTTTTCTTTTACAAGTTTCTTAGTTCATCCATCAATATCTTGACACTCTGACATTTTTAATGATGCTGCTGCTGCTGATGATGATGATAATAATAATAATAATAATAATAATAATAATAATAATAATAATAATAATAATAATAATAATAATAATAATAAGTTTTTGAGAATAAAGTACTTAGGAAAATTTTTGGACCAAAGAGATATGAGCAGACAGGTGAATGGAGAAGACTACATAACAATGAACTACATGGTCTTTATAGGAAGCCAGATATAATAAGAACAGTTAAGTCTCGTAGACTACGATCCTGAGAGCTATGCCGGCGGTAGCATTGCTGCCGATAGGGTTACCCATGCCGGACTGGTCGAAGGTGATAAGCCAGACGAAAAAAGTACCTTGGGCGAAAGAATGACGATCTTTCACCGTAAAAATACAACCGTCAAGAAATGCGGACATGGGTTCATCTGGGGTAAAATTTTTCGGAGGTCAAATAGTCCCCCATTCGGTTCTCCGGGCGGGGACTACTTCAGGGAACCCATGCCAAAGGCTCAAACACAGTGACATGTTCCTAGGAACATGGAATGTTAGGACTTTATACAATAGCGGGGCACTAGAGCTCGTAGACGCGATGGGCAGGACATGTTGCGCGTATGGGGAATGAAAAATGTGCATGAAAACTTCTTCTAGGAAAGCCAGAAGGAAAACGCCCAGTTGGTAGACCAAGAATGAGGTAGGAGAACAACATTAACTATGATATGAGGGAAGTAGATTATACAGGGAATGATTGGAAAGCATTAGCTCAGGATAGGGATGTATGGAGAGCTTATGTCCGCGCGGCCATGAACCTACGGGTTCGATAGTGCCAGTGAGTAAGTAAGTAAGACTGCGATGGGCAGGACATGTTGCGCGTATGGGGAATGAAAGACGTGCATGGAAGCTTCTTGTAGGAAAGCCAGAGGGAAAACGCCGAGTTGGTAGACCAAGAATGAGGTGGGAGAATAACATTAACTATGATTTGAGGGAAGTAGATTATACAGGGAATGATTGGAAAGCATTAGCTCAGGATAGGGATGTATGGAGAGCTTATGTCCGTGCGGCCATAAACCTACGGGTTCGATAGTGCCAGTGAGTAGGCCTAAGTAAGTAAGACTACGATGGGCAGGACATGTTGCACGTATGGGGAATGGGAGACTTGCATGGAAGCTTCTTGTAGGAAAGCCAGAGGGAAAACGCCGAGTTGGTAGACCAAGAATGAGGTGGGAGAATAACATTAACTATGATTTGAGGAAGTAGATTATGCAGGGAATGATTGAAAAGCATTATCTCAGGATAGGGATGTATGGAGAGTTTATGTCCGTGCGGCCATAAACCTACGGGTTCGATAGTGCCAGTGAGTAAGTAAGTAAAAATAAGAATGCTTTACTTTAGCTGGCAGAGTTAAAGCCATAAGGCCTTCTCTTCCACTCAACCAGTGAATAGTACAATTTTACAAAAATTACGTACATATTACAATTTTAAGATATTATTAAAATACAAACTAAACAAAATACAATGATGATGTCATCTAATACTAACAAAAACATAGAATATAATAAAATTAAAATGATATAAAATAAAGTAAGTAGCTTCCTAGATGATTATTAATGGAATGCTCTATATAGTTGTTATGCAGTTAATGTTTTCATTGTGTCGAACTTAAGATATCAGTTAATTTGTATTTAAATAATGATAGCGATTGACAGTCCCTGACGTGACTGGGAAGTGAGTTCCAGTGACTATTTAACTCATGCCACAAATGCTAGTCAATGACCAATCACGTTTCAATTAAGTTTGTTTTACAACCAATTACAGTCGTGTTTCACCTCGCTCTTTATCGATTTCTCTTTATCAGCTCCTGCTTTTTGATAAAGAAAGCTCCTCCTTTTTAATGTTCTGAACAGGTCAAAGCATTATTTTTCTCCAACAAATACATTGAATATAGCAAATAATGAAAAGATTCCTTGATTTTACTGAGTTGTTTACTAAAAAAATAAATGAATAACCCGTAATGTTGATTATGATATATAGTTTGATGTGTTTCATTATTTCTCCACTTGGGTGCACTCTTACAATATTGCGATCTTATTTGGCAATAAATAATATGATCAAGCAGCAGTGAATGAACATAACCTCACATTTCTGATTTGTTTTCAAACATCGCCGTTTACATTAAATATATAAATATTTTAAAATAAATATAGTTAAACAATGATTTGTGAGTAAACAGTTTAATTTTATTCGTTAAATAGTCCTAACAAATGCAACTCTTGATTTCCAAATTCTCTAGATAAATTCACTCCTGACTCCGTGAGTCGTGAATTTATCGATAATTTGGAAATCACTCGTGGCATTACTTATGATAATCAGTTGCGGGGAGAAGTAAAAAATAACTGGCAGATAAAAACATATCTTCGATTCTTACTTACATTACCACACTTTTTGTACACCTTTGCGATTAACGCATGTGGATGTGAGGCCAGCAGCAGGCTGGTAAGCCAAGGGACTTCTTGGCCTGTCGAGCTTGGAGTTTGGAGTTTCCTACAAGAAGCTTCTATGCACCTCTTTCATTACCTATTTGTGCCACATGTTCTAGCCATCGCAGTCTACGAGACTTAACTGTTCTTATTATATCTGGCTTAAAATCTCTGAATGCAGACCAATTAATCAAGGAGTTAGACAAGGATGTGGTCTTTCACCAATGCTCTTCATAATATACATGAACTCAATTATTAAAGAATGGAGACTACAACCACATGACAGTATACCACTTAATAGATTATATAATTTAGACACCCTATTATTTGCAGATGACATTGTGTTTATAGCGAATTCAGAAGATGACCTACAACGTTCAGTCCACTCTTTTCTCCAAATTGCAATAAACTACAACATGGAAATCTCAACAGAAAAATCTAAAGTCGTGGCTTTCCCAGGAAAAGACCCAGTTCGCAGTAAAATTGTTATTAATAATAAAATATTAGAACAAACTAACACATTTAAGTACCTCGGATACCAAGTTACATACGAAGAAGAAAAAGATTTTAGTCAAAAAATTATAAAATTTAACAGAGTAACAGGAATTATAAATAATATTTTCAAGCCAAACACAGTACCAGCAACACACACACGAACTAGATTATATAAAACAACTGGCCAGACCCATATTATGTTACGGCAGTGAGGCCTGGACAATTCGCGCTGTAGATAAACAAAGACTAATTGCTGCAGAAATGAAATTTATTAGACGTACTGCAGGTTACTCAAGAACAGACCATAAAAGGAGTTCTGAGATTCTCAAAGAATTACAAACAGAAATCATTCCATGGAATATGTGCAAAAATGCAGAAACAACTGGAAATCTCGCGTATGAAGAATGAGCAGAACAAGAATACCACATCAAATCTTAAATTTCTAGCCACCAGGAAAGAGATCTTTGGGCAGACCCTTCAAAACGTTGGATTCAGACCGTAACAGACCTAGGTCTATCACATGAAAGGAAGAAGAAGAAGAAGAAAAAGATATCTGGCTTCCTATAAATATCATGTGGCACTACAAAGACTTTCAGAAATTAGTTTTTTTTAACAGTAAAACTAATTTATGAGGAAGGAAAGGGGTTGAAAAGGAAGGGTTGATGAATATATGTATTTTTTCAAAAGCTTTTTATAAGAACAATCTCAATAGCTCATTTCCTTGGAATTCGCTAAAAATTCCAAAGCAAACTAAGCCTGCAAAAACTGATGGTTTTATGGCCGGTAATTTTTTAGAAAGCTGACATATCTTCTCCCTTATTCAAATAACTGAAAGCTATTGAACATTCTTGGGTCCCGTGATTTGTCAGGTTGGCAACTATAAATCACTAAAATCGCTTACAACTGTCGCACTATCCGCGCCCATTTCCTTGGTGACTATATTTATGATGTACTAGTTGACTGACTTATGTAGTAGGATTCTGAGAAAAGCTTGTTAGGGCTGCTCTGTGATTTGTGTTTCACCCTAACAAGACAGAGTCACGCTAATTGGGTTTTTTCTATGTCAATTCTTAAATCATTTTTATGCACTGTTATTTAAAGACGTGACAAACAACTAGATACAAAATGGAGGTTCACAATTCTACAATAATAATAATAATAATAATAATAATAATAATAATAATAATAATGATAATAATAATCGTCATCATCCGGTATCATGGCAGCTGCCGCGTCTTCCGGAAACCAAACGCCATTCCTCTCTGTGCATCCACTGATCTTCCTCCAATCATCTGATATTCATAGCTGCTTGTACCCGTTCTATCCAAGTTTTCTTCGTTCTTCCTCCTTTCCATTGGGATCCATTCCATAACAATTTTAGGCAATCTTTGCTCTGGCATTGTTTTGGCATGGTCATACCACTGTAATCTTGCCGCCTCGTAAAATAATAATGATAATAATAATAATAATAATAATAATAATAATAATAATAATAATAATAATAGATAGATAGATAGATAGATAGATAGATACGTAGATATATATATAGATAGATAGATAGATAGATCATCGGTTGATTAATGTCTTTGACATCGTCCGATTCCTAATAGTTTGTCGGTCCATACAATCTCCTGGTTGTAGATGTTTCTCCTTCATGTATAAACATATTCCCTGACTCCAGGAGGTTTTAGGTCTTCCTCAGCCTCGTCTTCCCTCAGGTTTCCATTCCAAAACACATTTGCTGAGTTTTAATATAATCTAAAATAGTGTCTTCAATCTTCATTTCTCCCTTATAACTGAGTTCCTATTTTTTTCTCTTCTTGAAATTCTTGCTGCCCTTCGTATAAAATCCATTTCCGTTGCCAAAAGATACTTATTTGTTTTTGTTGTTAATGACCAAAGTTGTGCTCCATATAATAATAATAATAATAATAATAATAATAATAATAATAATAATAATAATAATAATAATAATAATAATAATAATAAACATATATGACCACAAATAGATGTCCATTATATTATGGAAATGGACAGTTAATGGCATCGAAGAAGTGTTTGACAAAAAGAAATTAAACATAGGCTCAACTCTGGAAATGCATGTTATTATGTATTACAGGGACGGTTTTGTCATCCCAACTTCTCTCAAAAAACATTAACCTGAAAATAGAACTTTTTCCCCCCCAGTTACATAACATGTGTCTCCTTACTTTAGGAGACGAAAAAATATTACGAGTATTTGAGAATAAAGTTGTTAGGAGAATGTTTGGTACAAAGAGAGAAGAACAGACAGGTGAATGGAGAAGACTACATAACAGTGAGCTAAGCGTACATGTGAAAACATGTAGCACGAATAGGGATTGGAATTGGGGCATGGAGACTTCTTGTAGGAAAATTAGAGGGGAAGCGCCCAGTAGGCGGGCCAAGAATTAGGTGGGATAATAATATCAACTATGATTTGAAAGTAGATTATACAGGAGATGATTGGAAAACATTAGCTTAGGTCAGGGATATATATATATATATATATATATATATATATATATATATATATATAAACTTTATGTCCGGGCGGCCATGAACCTCGGGTTCGATAGGGCCAGTGAGTTTGATAGTCATAAATAAAACGGAAAAACCATTCCAGTTCTTTTATCACCTGAATAACTAATTATAGCGTTTAAAGATTATAATATAATGGTTCGGTAAATTGTGCTTAGAGGTCTCTTTTCAGGCCTTAGGTTCTTTTACGGGCCTCAAAATCTTGAGACTCAAATTAATTTGTTTTCTCTATTTTTCAAAGATTTTCCTTTTTGATGCTTAAAAAATGTTATAGGAAAAGCAGTCATTTGAAACAATTTAAACTCTAGACTTGTCTGTATTGCACATGCGTAAGAATTAAGCAGTGGAATGCTTATTTATTTAGCACTAGCTAATATGTGGGGTGCGCTCCTACACCTAAATAAATGAAAATTAACGTGCTTTTATGTTTAGTTGAATAATTATGGGGAAAATAATCATAAATTTATATTTTTAGATAGCCTGTGCTGATTACCCGGCGTTGCCCGGGAATCTGCTCATCCCGATCTTCTTGGCACAAATGAGTTGAAAGACAAAAATTAATGTACTTCTTTATAATTTGTTGATTAATTGGAATGAAAAATAATTATAATTGTATATCGTAATTATTTTAAGATTCCCCGTGCTGATTATCTGGTGTTGCCCGGGAACCCACTTATCTCGATCGTATTGGCAAAAATGAGGTAAAAGACAAAATTCGTTATTGTGAGTTATCCGTAAGAGATAAACATATGCTGTCGGGGACTTTTTTGTAGAGCTTTTTGAGATTTTCAATTCTGCGTATTTGTTATAATTTAGGCAGCGTAAGCCATTTAAGCGACCAAAGAGGTACTTTTTTCACGTTTTCCACTACTTCTTCTTCTGCTTCATGAAATTAGGCCTTTTGACCTGTTTTCACATCAAGTGGGATTTAATGAATCCTCCCATCTAGTAAATGGGCGGCCAACATTTCTATGTCCTATTGGTTTGTACTTTAGTAACAGCTGAGGGATTCTATCTGTAGGCATTCTCTTGACATGTTCATACCAGTTGTTTCTCATGTTGTCAATTCTATTTGTTAAATTAAAAATATTTAAGTCCTTCCTAATATCCTCACTTCTTTTCTTGTCCAAAATTGTCACACCTGCTACTGAACGTAGGAACTTCATTTCTGCAGTTTCTATTTTCCTTCTGTCTGAACGGTTAAGAGTCCAATTTTCACTTGCATATGTTAAGACAGGCACTGCCATAATTTTGTAAAATTTTAGTTGTGTGCTCCTCAAAGTTTTGTTTTTCAGTGTCCGTCTTATGGCGCCACACATTCTGCAAAATCTATTTAATTTAATATTAATATCTTCCTTCTGGCAGTATGATACATTTTCCACTACAAAGAGCGATTTTTAAGGGTGTAGGAGTTGATTATCACAACTCTCTTATAGCCTATGTTCATCCCGGGAATCTCCTGAACATTTTCAAAAAGCCCCATCACAATCGGACCAACGGTATGGCCGCGCATGAAGTACGAACAAACAAACATTCGTTTTCATATAGGGCCTATTAGATATTTTTTCCTTTTTTTTCCAATGCCCCAGGTTATCATTTCAACATTTCTGATGTTCTCTCTTGGCAATGGTTTAATTGTAACCCACTTGTGAAGTTGGGGCGCCTGGAAGGCGGAGTTACGTTACCCCAATGATATGATAAATGATAATGAAGCACCAGGAGAGTTCTTAACCTAAATTCCAGACCATGGGCAACCACAGGAATGATTCCCTTTAAGGAAAAATTCCTATGGTTTGACCGGGAATCGAACCCGGGACCTCATGAACAGTAGAAAGAAACGCTGACCACTAGCCATGAGGCTGTTCCATATGTTAGATATTTTGGATGTCATTTAGGCAATGACAGAAATTTAGATAAACATTTTATTGAATAAGACTAGAAAAGAAACTATTTTGAAGTTTTACAAAGTATCTCTTATCTATGGATGTGAAACCTGGACATTAACAAAGACAGATAGTAAACAAATAGAGGCTGCTGAAATGAAGATGTTGAGAGCAATAGCAGGATACCAAAGGACCGATAAAAAGAAAAACGAAGATATAAGAACAGAACTTAATATATTTAATCTCTGTGAAAGAATAAAATATTATCAAAATGCTTATCTTCAGCACGTATTACGAATGAATGAACAGCGCATACCAAGAAGAATGTATAATTATAAACCAAAAGGGAGAAGAATGTTGGGAAGACCATTGAAGAGATGGAAGGACCAATTCGACCTATAATGAGATCGGAACAGGCCATTGAGCTTAATCCTTGTTGTTGATGATGATGATAAAAATTGTAATTACATATTTTAAGATTCTCCCATATAACTTATATAGACATGTGCCTAAAAATCTTCAAGACTTAAAGTTCCTCCCCGAGGACTTGATCCTTGGATTTTTCCATCCTAATAAATCCACCAATCCCGGCCGTGACGGTATAAATCCTAATATACAATATTGTGTGTTTCAGGTCTTGTGGTAGCTGAAACAAGATGGCATCATTATGGGTGTACGTGCTGATTGGATCGAGTCTGCTGTCGTGTCTTTCTTCATTTCCAACATCGCCTTATTACTATCCTGCGTATCACCACGGCGTTTCACCTGACCTCAACTTCAGCCCAGTGTATCATCACATAAGACGCCGTGACGTCTCCAACGAAGAAAGCGAGAGCTCAACATCTGAAGATCGTCAAAGCCGACAATTCCGTCGCAACGACAAATCATTTGTTTTCTATGACTACCTCCAACCTCCTTACTTCGGAGGTTACGTTCCAGAGCTTCCATATGGATATGGAGAAGATAATGGTAATGAGATTCTAGCCAGAACAGATCCCTTGGACCCTGTCATGCGGACCAAGTCGCCCATCCCTTACCCTGACTCACCAATTTACTACATTCGCTTGCCCCCTACACCCTACGTGTTCGTGCCAGGACTAGGTTATGTCAGCCAGCCGCCCCCCGCTCCCATGTCCACTCAAATGAACCCTTTTATTAACGTCCCTATAGATTTTATTGCTAACGGTAAACCCACTAATATATACCAGTGGTCAGGAGCACCGATGCAACCCGACTATTCAGATGTACCACAATACCCATATCCTAAGCCAAAACCAACACAACAAAAACCAATAAAGCCAGATTCTAATGTTAATACGTTGAATAAAGGTCCTTATGTGTTTAATGGGAAACCTTCGGACGTGTACGTGTTGAGAGATTCGGTGAATGCGTTGTATTCAGATGCGTTGCAAAATTTCTATCCTTAAGTACAGTCACTTCAACTCGACTGTAAAGACAGGTGAAAAATAAGACGCAATCAAAAATTATATCTCTGAGTGTAATTACCCTTACATTATCAAAAACTTTTATCTTTGGAGGATGTTATGCATCAATCAGCTAAGCGCCATTTTTTTTTAGAAATTGATATTTTGATGTCATCTGTTGCACTGGCTCATGAAGTAACTGTACGCACACTTTTAGCACCAAATCTTTAAATAATAATAATAATAATAATAATAATAATAATAATAATAATAATAATAATAATAATAATAATAATAATAATAATAATAATAATAACTCAAATAGGCTTACAAAACAGATAATGGAATTCTACGAAAACAGAAGTAAAGCTCCAGTGGATACTATGAAGTGGATTGACGAAGTTAAAAAGGACTTAAAATTGGCAGGAATTACTAAAGAAGATATCCCAAACAGAGATATCTTTAGAATTAACGTGAATAAGTGACATGTTGACCAAGAGGACAAACCGAAGAAAAAAACTGGAACAACTTGGACAGATGATAGAAAACAAGCTCATAGCAAAAGAATGAAAGAAATTTGGGCTCAAAGGAAACGCCTCTAAGTACTTTGCGTAGTCCTACATGGGCTCATCCGCAATAAAAACAATAATAATAATAGCTTTATTTTACCTGACAGAGTTAAGGCCTTAAAGCCTTGTCTACCACTCAACCAGGTTAAAAAAATACAAAAAATATTCTTGCATCTAAATTACATTAAAAATAAATATAGATGGTACGTCTATAATATAATTATTATTTACAAAATATATTGTTAATTGTACAAGATTGTGAAGATTTAGAATATATGACTAGAAAATTAATAGAAGAATATGAAAAATGGGGATTAAATTTGAACATGCAAAAAACAAAATATTTATCATTTGGTGAACCAGAACAAAATTTAATTTTGGAGTCTGGAGAAACAATAAAATCAATTATTGGTACTCATGAGACAAAAATCATGTTGACCACTGTAATCAGAGATCTAATTTATCTTTACGAATTATTTTTCACCTCTTCAACAGTTGATTGCGCTTAAAAAGCAGCCGAACTTGCCTTCATGTTTATATCTAATGAATAAATGCATTAGTGATTAAGTAAATTTCAACGATTTTGAAACATTATCTTATTTATAATTTTTTTTAATTATACTCTATCCGTTCTTACAGTGATCCTCATCAAAACAAAACCATGTGACCTGCTCGCTTTTCATTGGTTATGGACAACGACGTACGATGTAGAAGCAATAAGTACGCGAAAAAGTAGTTCCCTTCATTAAATTAAAAATATGTCCTCTGAATATTGATTTGTATTTTTTGAGAATGAAAATTATGATATTCAAAACATAGAAAATATTACAAAATAAACTTAATCAATAATTACAACTTAAAATGGTTTATTACTTATGGATGATGCATTTCAGTGATGCTTCAGCCGACTCTGATGCAACAAAATGGCAGAAGATGTCGTCTTGTGTTGTTGTATCGCCATCAAAATTTTTAAAACACAAGTCTGGCAAACCTTTGACTAGTGGTAAAACAAAGGTAGTTTTTTTGTAAATGTATTTGACAAGTTCAGTGAAAAATCTCACCAGCTTTCTTGTAATTACTACCCCATACTACTACTAATAAGTGGCAATGATCTAAGCATTGCCCAGTGTGTCACGTATGTAACCAGTTGCAGCTACCTGGTGGCCAATACCTTCGTGATTATCTGTATGGGGTTTAACCACTTGACCGTCTGTGTTAGCGGCGTTTAGCGTTTAGATGTGAGTTGATACAAATATGGTGAAGCGAGGTGTCATGTCGCTAGAGAAGGGCATCGTAGACTGTGCGACTGGACAAGCTGAGAGTCCGAAAGCCAGCCACACAGAATGAGCCACGCTACTTTAGCTGTTGTACAGCACTCGCGCCATTAATTGGTCCTTCAATTGCACGTTGTTGTAGCATATGCCCTATATTTCTACCCCATTCAACAATCACATGTCTTTATATACTTCACACATGCTCCCTGTCGATGTGACAGTAATTGTGGCGGAAGGATACAATTGGTGTTTGTTTATGTTAGGACCACTCTAAGGGCGGATAAGGTATAGCTGGTGTTTAGGAATATTGATCCAGGAGCCAAATTGCAAATCTTGAAATGTACACCTCATAGCGTCCATACAGGACTCTTTGAAGTTAACAGAAATTGTACAAACAACAACTGTAGTATGCTGCTATCTAGCGGAAGTAAAACCAAGCTCCATCACTTCATCTTTATCAATAAGTATTTAATTTTATCAGTTTATAATTTGGCGTTTTGATCACTATTGCTTTGCACCATTTAATTATTATTAAAGAAATGATGTTCTGTAGAATGTAAAGGGCATAAAGATGTATGAATGTAAAATGTATTTATGTATGTATCAAGGAATGTGTGCAATAATAATGTAAACTTAAGAAAAATACCTGATGTAATATCATTCTTATTATTTTTAATAACTAAAGTACATTTCCTGTAGTTATTGAGTCCATTGCAATCATCCTAATAAATAACTTTGTTTATAAAACAAATATTGTTAGGACTACTTTCACAGTTCGTTATAAGACACTCACTTAGGGTCGGCTTCACCAACAGAGGTAACTGCATTACGCCAGTTTAAGCTATGTATTATATATGGGAAAAACTGGCGTAATACAGTTACCTCTGTTGGTGAAACTGACCCTTAGACGAATGTAGTAAACTCGGCTAATTTGATGATACTAAGGTTTTATACCTTAACATTATGAACATTTCTGGTTACAGTCTTACGAATATTAAAGTTAAGGATGTATAAATGAAATATATGTCTTGAGTTGTCCAATATATATTTTATTTTATTACCAATGTGACTTAAATTACACTGAACAACAAAAAATAACTTTTTTTTTGTCTCAGAAAAAAAAAATATGATTCTGATAGCATTTTTTTTCTCTTGAATTCAAATGTGATATCGCTTTTTCTCCATCACGCAAGGTTTCCGAGAGACAGGAATGTATAATTTCAAACACTTTAATATTTTCTACATTCGTAACTACACAATATTCGAACATTCAGACTCACCTAGAAAGTAATAAATTACGATTTTCTGCTATATTTCGCGTGGAGCATCCCTCTTGATGGCCCAACAATAATCGGCCAGCATATTAGGATTCCATTTGCCTTGATATCTCTTTTCCATAGCTCAAATCTCCTGATGAAAGTGTCCCCGTGCTCATCGCTCACTGCGCCCAAGATTTTCCGGGAAGAAGACTAGGTTTATTAAAAAAAATAATTATTTAAATCCATTAATTGAAATTGAAATAAAAAAAACTGTGGGTGATGGAGAAATTCCGAATACATATTTGAAAATACGATAAAAAAACTGCATTAAGTGCAACTATTGGTACTCATGAGACAAAAATCATGTTGACCAGGGTTATTTTTCTTTGTACTCATTCAATTAAACGTAAAAAAAAATATTTAATTTATCTAGGCGTAGCCGCGCACACCTGGTATTAGCTAGTATAACCAATGTAAACTGGTTGTTCTAAACCGTTGCTGTCACCAGACGGTACAGAAAACTATTATAACCTTCTTCCCTGTGACGTCATGTAAAGTGGTCGCATCGATCATACGCTAATATCGTGGTATTGACGTAATATGCTGCTTAAGATATTCCTGTTGCTCGCTTTCTTCTGATCTGCAGAATGTATAAATAACCCCCTTCTTTCTAACGACTATATTTAATAATATAATAAACAGTGCAGAAACAACAGCAAAGAGAATACGGGGTGAATCATAAATATGGCTATACGTTTGATCGCGTTGTGTGATGAAAATATTACCATTACAGGAAATATGAAATTACCGTTGGAAAGGCAATTATTCAAATTACAACAATGGAAATAAAACAAAACAGTGTAGAACTTACGTCATTAGTCAAAATGGCGTTGAATATGAAACAGCAAATTACAATTGCTGCACGGGCTATAACGTATGCTAATGATCGTGAGGCCGCAAGACGGGCAAGACGTGAGTTTAATGTAGCATTGCAGCCGTCGACTGTGGGGAAGTGGAGAAAACGACTGCTGGAACCGGGAAGATGCATTAGCACGGATGCAGAAACAAGGAAGAGAATTGTGGAGGCGCTCGACGCTAGCGCACAAAAATCAACCCGCCAAGCTGCACGTGAGCAGTGATTTGTTTTGTTTTGTTCTATTGTTGTAATTTGAAGGATTCCCTTTCCAATGATAACATCATATTTCCTTTAATAATAATATTTTCGTCACAAAATGCGATCAAATTGTATAGCCATATTTCTGAATCACTCTGTATTTATGAAGGAGAATGTATTATTTAATGATTAAACTTACTGGTTCACTTGTTCATATCATAGTAAATCTCTTCAGTCCCCGCTACTCATCTTGTGTAACGAACTGTATGTAAATCTTTTATAGTCGTGTCCGGTGTAATGTCATATAGAGTGATGTGTTGGCATGAAACTCCTGTGCTTCATTTCGCATATCAGAGGGACAGATGAAATACAATGGAACGAAGCTACGTGAGTAGTGGTGAAATGGAGTTTTTGGCAGGGAAAACGGGAGAAATGCCAAGTAAAACTTGCCTTGGACCGATTCGTCAACCACGAATCCCACATGGAGTAACAGAGACATGGATTGGAGACCCAGATATGAAGAGCGAGTTACTAGCCACTTGTCTTACGGGGCTCTCTCTTAGAATTATAGTAATTTATTTTAATATTTATATATGTGATTCAAATTTTGTCCCGCGCCGTAGCCGAGTGGTTAGGTAGGAAGCCTGGCGCAGAGCTACGGGACTTGCGCTGGTTCGAGTCTCCTTGGGGGAAGAAACTTTCTCATGGTTTTTCGACCAGTATGGGACCGGTGCCCACCCTGCATCGTGAGGCATTTGGGTAGCTACAATAAGTAGCGGCTCCAGGTTCAGGAAACCAGCTATAACGGTTGGGGGACTCGACATGCTGACCACATGTCACCCCCTAACTGGCTGATGATCATCTACCTCTGTGACTGACACATGTGGATGTGAGGCCAGCAGCCGGCTGGTAGGCTAAGGGCCATCTAAGCCTGTCGCGCCAGGAGGAGATTCAAATTTTAATGAAGTAAGCTCGTTACATTGGGAAATTATACCATAAAATCGTTTTCTTGAAAATTTCAGCAGTCAGTCTTCATTCATTATTAAAATCATTTAAAAGATTGATCTGTAATGACATCTATTTGTATTCCATATCATTAAAATTTAGTGATTTAATTTATTTAGTTGGTACCGCACAATACTCGCTGTTGCTATAATGTAAATACTTGTAGGCTTATGTTTTATATTCTGATTGTTCTTCATTAAAATATATTTAAGTGTGTGTTTTTATTTCTTGTTCCTGTTTCCAGTATCTTCCAATTTAATCCCAGATCCTATGGAATATGATACAGACGCAGGTTCAGTACAACAAAACTAATGGCAAAGAATGTAATATAAATTCTCTTGCGTGCATATTGTGTTACACAATTAAATTATCCAAAAACCTAATGGTATATTCTCTCCCTTTCGCTAAACCAACAAATACGAACTCTCTCAATACATGTAAGTATATGGCCACACATAGAAATACATTGTATAATGGAAATGGACAGTTAATGACAAATGAGGGAAATTTTGAGGAAGTGGCTGAATTCAAATACCTAGGAACAATAATCACAAACAGGAATGAGATGCACAAAGAAATTAAACATAGGCTCAATTCTGGAAATGCATGTTATTATGCATTACAGGGACTCTTGACGTCCCAACTCCTTTTAAAAAACGTTAAACTGAAAATATATAAAACTATTATTCTACCAGTTATATTATATGGATGTGAAACATGCACTCTTACTTTAAGCGAGGAAAGGAGATTACGAGTATTTGAGAATAAATTCTTAGGAATGTTTTGGACCAAAGAGAGAAGAACAGACAGGTGAATGGAGAAGACTTCAAAACAGTGCACTACTGGTCTTTATAGGAATCCAGATATAATAAGAACAGTTAAGTCTCGTAGACTGTGATGGGCAGGACATGTGGGCACCAATGGAGAATGAATGTGGTGCTTGGAAGCTTCTTGTAGGAAAACCAGATGGAAAACACCCAGTTGGTAGGCAAGAATGAGGTGGGAGAATAACATTAACTATGATTTGAGGGAAGTAGATTATACACAGGATGACTGGAAAATATCTCAGGATAGGGATGTATGTAGAACTTATGTCCGTGCGGCCATGAATTAGTTAGTTATGCTGCCGATGTGTACCGAGCATCATGAGGAATTTGGGCAGCTACAATAAGCACAAGCGAAGGTGAGGAAAAACATATAACGTTGGGGGACTCGAGTAATGTATTTTAAACATCTTAACACCACAGGAATTCTTAAGCTATTATTAATTTATTTATTTACATTTGGAGGACGGGCACGCCATAGCGTAGTGGTTAAAGGCAATGCGCTACAAACCAGAAGATTGACGGTTCGAGTCCCGGTGGGGTCAGGATTTTTAAACTGTTCCAAATTTTGGTGGCACTATGGCCCTGGGGTCGACTCACCCTCTAACGAAAATGGGTACCAGACTCTTGTTCTGGGGGTAAAGGCGACCGTCACGCAGGGCTGATAATAAGTGCCGATTGTTTAGAAAAAGTGGGAGCCTTAAACTCCTACTGCCCCAAGGGTCTCCTGAGGCAGACCCATGCCGACATTTTCAGGATTTCCTCCCGAGTACCACGACCTGAAAGATCTATTGCCCACGAGGGAAACTACAACAGTCCGGTGACCTTTTCATTGCTTTCTTTGTTTCTTCAAATGTCTCAGGTTGTCTTTCGACATTCCTGGTTTCTCTCCTGGCATGGCGTACTTGTAACCCACTTCTGAGGTTGGGGCGCCTGGAAGGCGGGGTTACGTTGCCCCGATGATATGATGGGTGATGATGATAATGGTGCGCCAGGAGGGTCCCTAATCCTAAGCTTAATCTAAGATGAATATGAAGGATGATGATTGCGATGGCGATATGATTTTGGGGACCGTTTGGGCCTTAAAGTTTTCCTGACATTTGTCTTACAGGTGAGGAAAAACCCCGATAAAACCTCACCCAGAAAACTGTCCGACCGGGGATCGAACCCGGGCCCGCTGCGTGACGAGGCAGCACGCTACCCCGAGACCACAGCGGTGGGACAATTGCTGAGGCTGGGATTCATGAGGCAGCACCCTTGTGACCCCCCTCCCACTGCATCTCCGTAAAAGGCAAAGTCATCCCACTACAGGCCTTAAGACTTGAACCATTGATCCTCCAGCTTGTAGCGTATCGCCTTAACAAACTACGTTACGGCGTATCCCACTAGATCTTTCTAACAGCGTATTTTATATTTTCAACACCTGTGGATTTCTAACCAAAAGTCCCAGTGGGGTCAGCATTTTTAAACTGATCCAAACCTTGTGGCGGCACTAAGGTCCTGGGGTCGACTCAACCTCTAGCTGAAATGAGTACCAGACGCGTGTTCTGGGGGTAAAGGCGGCCGTCACGCAGGGCTGATAACCCGGTTGATGTTAAGTGCCAATTGTCTAAAAAAAGGTAGGAGCTTTAACTCCCTACTACCCCAAGGGCCTCCTAAGGGATCATTTTACCATTTACTATGTTGTACCTAACATGACATGAGGCAGAGGGTGATATGAAATTATTGAATGACAAATGAAGGGATGGGAAGAGGAATGAAATACACGACCCTGGCCTCACTTCCACACATCACCACTGGTAGCGCCATCGTTGGGTAAAATCTTAGCTACGTATCCTTTCTTAATTTGTTCCTGATTGTTCCACAAATATGTTGACATTTCTGCATTTTCTTATTTATATCTTGTTCTTCTTCATAAGTTATATCGCAGCACAAATACTGCAAGTGTGAAACCTGTTCCAACACTTTATCTTCTGTTACTGTTTTTGTTCTTATTGGGTACTTTCCATGGAACGCCATTGCTTTAGTTTTTCTCCTTCTTCTTGTAAGCCCGTGTTTCCCTTAACAGAGAATTAGACGCTCTCTCCCTACAGGGAATAATTTGAACTATTACTAATGTAGTTACACTTGTTTTCGTATAGATGTCATTTGAGTGGTCCAGGGTCAGCGTTCCGCCTCATACTGACATCTAGGAAAACAAGGTAGGAATAGGACGGGAAAATTCGGTAAATTTTGCTTAGAGGCCTTTTCATTAAGGCTTAAGGATCTTTTACGAGCCTGCAAAATTTCAGGCTCGGGACCCACGGCTTAAAGTTCCTCCCGGAGGACTTGATCCTTGGATTTTTCCATCCTTAAAAAATCCATCGACCCCGGCCGGGTTTGAACCCGTGACCCTCGTGAACAGAGGCCAGGGGGAGCATAACCACTAGTCCACCGCGGCCAATGATTTTACAAATTATTTAGTTTTTAATTTTGAAATTATCTTATTATATTTGTTACATAGCCTATATTATTTAATTGATAGACTGAACTCGTGACAAATCAGAAAAATCACAGTGTGACCACAATGACAGTCGGGCAGCCGCTTGCGCTAAGCCACGCGTTTACAAAATTAACGTTATTTACGCTCATTTCCCTACAGATCTCATCAAGAAGGTAATTAACTTATCACTTGGTTGGGGAAGGCGGCTACATTTTGTTCAGATGCAATAATAGAGACTTGAGGTTCTTTTTCTGTCCCGAAAATCTTCACACTCGGAACCCAGGAGGACGAGTCCATTGAAATTGTCATCCTCAAAATACATTTACCCCGGCCTGGTTTAAATCCTCGACCTTCAGGACCAGAGACAAGGAAGTATCCGCTAGATCACGAGGTACACCATCATGTTTTGTTACCCGTTTAAGGAGTAAGCGCAGTTGTTGAGGGAGGGCACTGCAGTCGTGTTTATGCAGGAATAGAACACGTGACACTGCTATCTATAATAGTAATAAAGGCGCACTAATGTGCTTACAATATTATATTACAGAACAGAACTGTGTAATGCTGTGGTTTATATACGACGCAACGCGCCAGCGCAAAAATTGCTCCCCATGTATTTAAATGGAGGTGGTTTATCTACAACGCAAATTGCTGGCGCAAAAAAATTTGCGCTGACATGTCGCGTCGTGTTTTGAAATCTCTTGAATCCAGGACGCAATTTGCCAGCGCAAACAAAGAATATAGAAGATATTACCCGTACTCATTGGTGTAATTGCTAAAAACAAACTAAGATTTTATAACAAAATGTCGGAAATACAGTACTTGTTTTATAACTTTCCAATTTTAACGACGAAAGTTAGATAGTTTTGTTGCAAATCATCGAGTTCTATACATGTTTTATACAATATGAGCATGAAGGAGTACAGAGATGTACAGAAAAAAGTTATTGTGGCTTGAACTTAGTCAAGAGATAAATAAAAGCTGTTACTTTTTCTGTCGTTACTAATATTTCGAATTATTTTAATCGTTTTGCAACGACACTTGAAACTTTTTTAATGAAGAATTTTAATATGTTTATCTATGTACATAAATTATGATTTTTCCTCTCAATTTATTTTCAAAGTTCTTTATTAGAATTGAAGTTGGCATACGTGAACGCTCATAAAATTAAATCCACCAGATGGCAGGACATATGTGTGAATGACCAACATTTGCATTTAATTCCAAACCATATTTTAAGAAATAAATGTTCAATCACTTCATTTTGTTAGATTCCGATGGGTCAGTTTAGTGTACATCAGATTAATTTATAGTTTAGTAAATAGTATGTATGTAATTTATTTCATTAGGTTATGCAGGGACAGGTTTGTATACATTAGTTTTTGTAAACACATTTGGAAATTTATTATGAACGTTGGTCATTTTGATTTTCCATATATGTGGTGCCATCTGGCGACAATTTCCATAAACATATGCGCTGTAACGTATGCGCTCCATGCTGAACCAGCATCACGCCGAGCGAAACGCGAATTCGCGTCACGTCGGGCGCGACACGCTGTATAATAAACCGTAGCATAAGTGATTCGCCTCTCTGCGAGCAGTTCATAGCGTGGTAGGTATCACATCTCTCGCACACACAATCAGGTCCAGGTTGGTGGTGTCCCTTTCTTCTACATATTCCGTGATGAAACCCATGCACAGGGTGTCTTGTTACAATATGTCTCAAGTCATAGCCCGCCGCGCTGCCAATCATCATAAGTAATGCGACGAGTGATTTCCAAATTATCGATAAATTCACGACTCACGAAGTGAGGAGTGAATTTATCTAGAGAATTTGGAAATCAAGAGTGGCATTTGTTAGGACTATTTAACGAATAAAATTAAGCTGTTTACTCACAAATCATTATTTAACTGTAGTTATTTTCAAAATATTTATATATTTAATGCAAACGGCGATGTTTGAAAACAAATGAGAAACGATAGGTACGCTTCTACTGCTTCTTTTGTTTATCACTGCAACCAGATCATACTATTTATTGCCAAAGGAACGCAATATTGTAAGAATGCTCTCTAGTGGAGAAAAAATGAAACATCAATCTGTATATTAATTCATTTCTGATGTCGTATGATGTAAATATTACAATTATATTTTTCTGGATTATTACCTGGGAAAAAATACATTTAAGAAAGTCAAACAGTGGTTTCTTTTTTTGGTGGTATAATAAATTGCTACAAATGTTGACATGTATGCACTATATATACAATCTGGTAGCCGTATTTCTTATAGGAGTGAATTTATCTAGAGAATTTGGAAATCAAGAGTGGCATTTGTTAGGACTATTTAACGAATAAAATTAAGCTGTTTACTCACAAATCATTATTTAACTGTAGTTATTTCAAAATATTTATATATTTAATGCAAACGGCGATGTTTGAAAACAAATGAGAAACGATAGGTACGCTTCTACTGCTTCTTTTGTTTATCACTGCAACCAGATCATACTATTTATTGCCAAAGGAACGCAATATTGTAAGAATGCTCTCTAGTGGAGAAAAAATGAAACATCAATCTGTATATTAATTCATTTCTGATGTCGTATGATGTAAATATTACAATTATATTTTTCTGGATTATTACCTGGGAAAAAATACATTTAAGAAAGTCAAACAGTGGTTTCTTTTTTTGGTGGTATAATAAATTGCTACAAATGTTGACATGTATGCACTATATATACAATCTGGTAGCCGTATTTCTTATAGGCTCAGTCACTGCAAAATAACGGTCAGACCTGTTCAGAATATTAAAAAGGAGGAGCTTTCTTTAATATATGGTAATTATAACACTGATAAATATTTCGTGAAACACGACTCTGATTGGTTGTAAAACAGAAATCATTGAAACGTGATTGGTCATTGACTCCCATTTGGGGCATGAGTTAAATAGTCCCTGTTATAGAACTCTGCCGGGACTTCTTGTCTCTTCTCCTCTCGTTCCCTTAAAACCGCTTGAAGGCACTCCGAGTATAGCAGTAACATTTAGGTCTTCCAATGGAAAGGTTTCTCTAGCTAATACATAGACTAATCGGGACGCTGCTATCTATGAGTGCAGAGGGAAATGGGACGTGGGACGCTGACAGTGTACACTGACTTATGTGACGTCATGTGTAGCTACAAACAGAGCTTCGTAATTCTTCCGCCTGCAGAGATATTTTGAATGAATAATATAAATATCCTCAACTCGTGTCCAACTCAGGATCGGGTCAAGTGTGAGGTGAGATGACAACCCTGTATTTTAGGGGTCTTAGAACGACAAGAGTGCCGGCCGACGCACCATCGCAGGGACAGATGAATGAAATGAAACGAAATGGATGAGATGAGTATGGGGAAATGGTGGAATGAAATGGCGTCCAAGCTCCGTTTCACAAAGCCCACATGGATGTAATCTTTTAGTTTGCATCAATTTACAATGTTTTTTTTTTCAATGGATTTGTATATTTTATATTAATTTTAAATAAATCCACAATTTAATTAATACATTTTTATGTCATTGTCGACCGCGATGGACCAGTACTTATCCTCCTTGCTTCTGATCCCGAGAGTCACGGGTTCAAACCCGATCGGGGTTCAGTGGACTTTTTTAGGATGGGAAAAATCTTAGGAGCAAGTCCTCTGCATGGGACTTTAAAGCCGTGGGTCCCGAATCTGAAGATTTTCAGGCACGAGAAAGATTCTTAAGTCTGAATAAAGAGGCCTCTAAGCAAAATTTACAGACATCAACGTCCTACTAATACCTTAGTTGCCTGTTAGATGTCTCATTGGGTCGGTGAGTTGACCGCATGCCGTTCATGACATCTATGGGAAAATAAGCGTAATTAAATTAACTTGGTCCAGTAACTCCTAACAAAGGAGAGGTCGTGGCTCAATACTGAGCTACGCTATTATAGATAGATAGATGAACTCTTAACAAATGTAATTTTTAATTTCACATTAAGGTGGGTGATGGGTGAAATTTCTATTTTCTACATTTTTTAAGCTACACACTTGATGTTCTGTACACACATTCACGTCATAATAGGTAATGTTATATTAAAGTTTCATCCTTCTAGGCTTAAAGGTTTTTGAGGGGTCCTCATCTAGGGGATATGTGGATGGCGACCACAAGGTGCCCAAGCTGAGCAAAACATTTCTTCCACTTACTTGTGTTTTGCACTCTTTTAACTTTACTATCTAACCTTTCTTGGTTAACTCTTGTTTTTTGGACCCCGACGCTATTAGAGCATCCGAGGGCTAGGGAGTCCTTCCTTTCTTCCATTTCTTCTTTCCTTTATTCTCCAAAAAAGGCTGCCCAGAGGCTATAAGATGGCAGCCCCATCACTGGTCTTGCCTTCCTTTGGCCAGCAACCAATCGAAGGGACTATTATTATGCTTTCAAGTCTTATACGAGAATTTCCCGGAAAACGCTGGAGGAAAACATTTTCTATAGGATCGTAACAGGCCTTGGCCTAATACTTGGAAGAAAGAAGAAGAAGAAAAAAATCCATTTAAAAATTTGCATATTAAAATTTTTAATAAGTCCCATATTTTTTGAGTAAAATTTTTTATTTTTTCTACACAACCACTGACGTATTCAGAACAACGGTATGCATTAACTTTTCTATATCATTATAATAAAAGTAAAGTGATCCCACAACAGGTCCGGAGACCCTTGGGGTAGTAGGAGGTTAAGGCTCCCAGTTTTTCTAGACAATCGGCACTTTATGTCAGCCGGGTTGTCAGCCCTGCGTGACGGCCGCCTTTACCCCCAGAACAAGCGTCTGGTACTCATTTCCGTTAGAGGCTGAGTCGACTCCAGGGCCATAGTGCCGCCAGAGGGTTTGGGTCAGTTATATCATTATAATAAAGGAAGAAAAAACATATACATCTGCATATGAACAAAAAATTGTTTTAATTACTACACATATTTTATTTTTTATTTAAAAAATTATCAACGTTGTTACCAAAATCCATGCACAGAATTATTAGCCATAGTGTATGGGACATGCAGTTAAAAGTTCGAGCTTCTATCATTACATTTGTCGATGCTATTTTGATTTGAATGTATTGAAATGCAATGAAAATAAAAGTGTGGAAAAGCCAATTTGAAAGTTTGCATGCAGTTAAATTAGAATGTAGCGCCCTCCTACAGTCATTAGGGAGACTTACAAGCGTCACAGGACACTCAAACTTCGCCAACTTATACTTTAAGGTACGTAGTATTTTTTAATACAAAAAAATGCTAAATTTGACCGAAAATGTAGAAAATTTCACCCATCACCTCCCTTAAAGTAATGTGTCTACACGTGTCATGTAGAAAAAGTGAAGACATTGAAAATAAATGCATTAATTACATGTGTGGCATCAGAAAACGAAGTCTCAAAGGAACTAGAAAGGAGACACTTTACAAATTTTATAATACAATGGTGGTTCCAACACTACTATATGGATCGGAACACTGGGTCTTAACCAAAAACAAGAAACGAAGAATAGAAACATTAGAAATGAGGTTTCTGAGGAGTGTGGCTGGATGTACAATAACAGATCGAAAACGAAATGAAGTAAATATGTTCGAACTATTAGATAGAATTGCACAATACAGAGATGAATGGACGGACCACATCAACAGAATTCCGAAACAGATTCTTTATGACAAACCACTAGGACGAAGAAATGTAGGAAGACCCAGTAAAATATGGACAGAGCAATTCTAGGGTGAGATCGGAACAGTCCTGAAGATCTAATCCTTGATGTTGATAACGATCAAAGTAATTTCATAAGTATTCACCTGTCATATTACTTACTTATTGGCACTTTGAGTAAAGCCAAAGCTAGGAGTTACGCTAATTTTAGTTACCAAGCAAATTTTAGTTGCGCTTATTTCTCTATAGATATCATTAATTACATGTGGTCAGTATACCGACCCAGTGAGGCATCTAAGGTAGCCTATTACTTGGATGATGAAGGTCGGTAAATTTTGGGTAGAGGTCTCTTTTTAGGCTTAAGGTTCTTTTACGAGCCTTCAGATTCGAGACTTAGGGTCAATTTCACCAACAGAGGTAACTGTATTACGCCAGTTTTCCCCTGTATAATGCATAGCTTAAACTGGCGTAATACAGTTACCTCTGTTGGTGAAAACGACCCTTAAGAGTAAAAATTCCTTCCGGAGGAAGCTCATAATAACTTGTATGTTTTTCCTCAAAATATTATAAAATCCAAAATAGCACGCCCATTAAAATGCTAAATTTCATATTTAAACATATTATAAAATCACCTCTTATACATAGTTAAATAAAGTTGAAATTAAAATAAATAAATACGTAAATAACCATGTTCTCTCTCTCTCTCTCTCTCTCTCTCTCTCTCTCTCTCTCTCTCTCTCTCTCTCTCTCTCTCTGTCCGTCAGTAATAATCCCGTTTACGCTCACATAATCGCATGTACATAGAAGACCTCTATGGAGAAGTTTTAGATATTAAATTTACAGTTGTAGTACATGTTCTGTTCAGTAGATGGCATCAGCAGCTCAAGATTGTTGTTTGTTGAATGGTGCGAGTATATTATTTCGTTATCACTTATTTTAGAGACACATACATTTAAATGCATTACCTACTACGGTATTTCTCTATTAAATATGAACATAAATATATGTTACAAAAAACTCAAAATATGTAACATTAAAACTATAAAAAGACATTAGAAATGTATAATTAATTTATTCATATATTCTAATGGCGTGAATATAAATTGCATCATTACCCCAAGCTATTACAAGTTTTTTAAATTATTATCTTATATACATAAAAAGGTAAAAAATGATCTTACGCAAATGTCATACAAAATACTGTATGTTCCACCAGATTTGGTACATCCGAAAGTCTTATCAAGGCACGAAAAACAGTAAGTCACAATTTTTTTTCAGGAGTTAGTTTTTGTCAACGAGCAGATTTTTTTGTTGTTGTTTTGAAAACGACCGCTCAACATCCCAGAACATCATTGGTGAATACTTGGCAGATGGATGTTCAATAAACATAATGCGTTTAATATGTAAGAAGTAAAGTGATCCCACAACAGGTCCGGAGACCCTTGGGGTAGTAGGAGGTTAAGGCTCCCACTTTTTCTAGACAATCGGCACTTTATGTCAGCCGGGTTGTCAGCCCTGCGTGACGGCCGCCTTTAACCCCAGAACAAGCGTCTGGTACTCATTTCCGTTAAAGGCTGAGTCGACCCCAGGGCCATGGTGCCGCCAGAGGGTTTGGGTTTAAAAATCCTGACCCCAACGGGACTTGAACCCTCGATCCTCCGGCTTGTAGCTCAGTGCTTTAACCACTACGCTACGGCGTGCCCCCCTACATTTCCTACATTTCGGGGTTGCCAACCTAAATAACTATACTGTAATATTACATTTACACCCACGTGCGGGGAGTAATTTCACTACCCTCTATGTATACTACGAACAATGTATATACAAAAATATATCCAAAAGATAGTGTTAATATACATTATACGAAACAAATCACTGCATTTTAAATGAACTGAACTTTATTTGAAACAATATAAAACAATAAATACTTTTTTAGGGTCATGTTATCAATAATTGGTCTCAAGGCCTCCTGTTGTTTCAACTAATAAACATTGGCCACACTGTTAACGTTAGTCAATTGTTTATAATGAACGCAAATATTTCCAACAAAGATGTTATTATTTTACTATTATTTATTATTTTTAAAACACCATCGCGCAAAAAATAATGTACAACGCATGTTTGTGTAGTGTTTTACACAATTTCTGAAATTAAAAACCTGGTTATCATAGGTTTTTAATCATATCCTCGCTTCCGTAAAAACGACTTCCCTACCTCACACTGTTTTTTTTACAGGGACTTATAACACACCCATATGAGAAGATGCCCTATTAAAAGGTTATCTAAAGAAAGTCCACCGCTGTGGTCTCGAGGTCTTGTCACGCAGCGGTCCCGGGTTCGATCCCCGGTCGTAGCAGTTTTTCTGGATGAGGTTTTTAGCGGGGTTTTTCCTCACCTGTAAGACAAATGTCAGAAAATTTTAAGGCCCAAACGGTCCCCGAAATCATATGGCCATCATCATCAACCTTATCATCATCATCATCCTTCACCGGTGTGGAAAGCAACGGGAAGCTACCACACCTACAATTCCCTAGTAAAGCTGCAAGCATAGCATGAAAATGATATGATTGCAGTGAAATGCCTGCCCTCGGGCAGAATTACTATGGATGGATTATTTCAAATATCAAATTTAACGCAGAAGTAACTGACGTAAGAAGAAGGTCTATGCAATATCTCATTGAAGAGATTTCGAAGAATTTTGAACCAAAGAGAGATGAACAGATAGGCAAATGGAGAAGACTACACAACAGTGAACTACATGATATTTACAGGAAACCAGATATAATAAGAACAGTTAAGTCTCGTAGACTATGATGGGCAGGACATGTGGCACGAATATAGAATGAAACAGATACATGGAAATTCCTTCTAAGAAAATGAAAAATGTCAAGAATGAGCTGGGAGAATAACGTTAACATTGGTTTGAGGGAAGTAGATTATACAGGGAATGATTGGAAAACATTACCGTAACTGAGGACAGGGATGTATGGAGAGCTTATGTTCGCGCAGCCATGAACCTATAGTGCCAGTGAGTTAGTTATGTGTACTAGTACATGGAACGTGTCATTCAAAATATCTCTGCAGGCGGGAGAATTAAGAAGCTCTGTTTGTTGCTACACGTGACGTCATGTACTTACTTACTCACTGGCACTATCGAACCCGAAGGTTCATGGCCGCGCGGACATAAGCTCTCCATACATCCCTATCCTGAGCTAATGTTTTCCAATCATTCCCTGTATAATCTACTTCCCTCAAATCATAGTTAATGTTGTTCTCCCACCTCATTCATGGTCTACCAACTGGGCGTTTTCCCTCTGGCTTTCCTACAAGAAGCTTCCATGCACGTCTTTCATTCCCCATACGTGCAACATGTCCTGCCCATCGCAGTCTACGAGACTTAACTGTTCTTATTATATCTGGCTTCCTGTAAAGACACGTGAGTCATATATAGCAGTGTATACTGTCAGCGTCCCACGTCCCATTCCCCTCTGCACTCGTAGATAGCAGTGTCACGTGTTCTATTCCTGCGTCAACAACTGCGCTTACTCCTTAAACGGGTAATAACAGAGATGATGAAAAACACAAAATAGGAGAATACAGAAGTGAGAGGTTGAAATTAGGAGGTAATGACTGCGAGAAGAATAGTTAACAAGAAACAGACAAATTAGATATGAGAATACATACAAAAAAAATGCAATAAAAGATTCAAGAATGATTACAGGACATTGACATATCGTATTTCAGTGCGGTTGCAAGAGAACATAAACAAAAACAAGTGTATATTACGTTGTTTGAAACTTATTCATCAACATCCGGTCTACTGGATGCAGAAATTATGTCCCGAGGCGCTGAGAGATCAATTTGCGAGACTGTTTACAAAATTATACCGAGAATGACTGAAAACAAGTTTAGCTTTTGGCAAAAACCTGGTAGTCAACTTTTTCATCAAAGTAGTTAATGAAAGTTACTCTTAGGAACAATAAATACAAATAGCTATGAGTTGTTATCATGCATTACAGAAACACTTGTCGTCTTAACTTCTCTCAAAAAAACGTTAAGCTAGTAAATAATAGTTTAAAAAACTAAAACAACACGCTTTATTAGAAAACCGAACTAAAAAATGAAAAATAATTTTAATTTCCAACACGCTTGGGATAAAATTAAAGTGGTCAACAAAAAAATCATCTCCAACACATCTAGAATAAAACTAGAGTTATCTACAAAAAAAATAATTTTACCAACAAAAGCGTGGGGTGCTCTATATCAATTAATATATTTGATAATAAACAGATATTGGTAAAAGTAAGCTCTCTAAGAAGAAAATGTAAAAATCATAAAAAGCACCCCACGCTTTTTATGGTAAAATTATTTTTTTGTAGATAACTCTAGTTTTATTCTAGATGTGTTGGAGATGTTTTTTTTTTGTTAACCACTTTAATTTTATCCCAAGCGTGTTGGAAATTAAAATTATTTTTTTATTTTTTATTTTTTAGTTCGGTTTTCTAATAAAGCGCGTTGTTTTAGTTTTTTAAACTATTATTTTTTTGTATTTACGTAGACTTTCACGGCCGGAGTTGCTATGATGATCTTGGAGAAGATTTTCGGGCTGTAGGCCGTGGTCGTGAGGCTTGTAGTTCCCCGACATCGCGGTGAACGTATAAATAAGACAGACAGCGGACAGAACATCGCGGTGAACGTATAAATAAGACAGACAGCGGACAGAACATCGCGGTGAACGTATAAATAAGACAGACAACGGACAGAATTACCAGTCTCAAGACAACCCTTGAGGATGCCAGACGCAGTCTCTGGCGAAACGTCGGGGAACTACAAGCCTCACGACCACGGCCTACAGCCCGAAAATCTTCTCCAAGATCATCACATTATTTTTTTATTTTTAGTTTAATTGATTGTCATAAACCAGAATCCCATGAACATTTAATTGCTTGCGATATTTTTAATGTCTGGGCACGAATATAATTATATCTTTTTAAAATTGTTATTATCTAATATTATTATAATATTTTTGAATATTTTAATATAGATAAATAGTTACAGTTAATCTATCCGTCTCATATTTTTTGAATAAATTACAATGTGGTAAGTTTGCAAAATTGTCATTAATATTTTACAGAATAAGATAAAAATGTAAATATCTTTAAATTCGATACTATTGTAGTATGAACTAAAAATAATACTCTTCTAAAAAAAATCATCCGGGCAGGATTTGAACCAGCGATCTATGGATTAGTGAAATTATATGCCAATACAGTCTACCGCTCTACCAACTGAGCTACCAGAGGATATAATAATAATTTCTTATAACGATGGACTAAAATGTCGGTATTTTTTTTATGTCTTGATCCTGGCCAGAATCTTAATATGAATTATTGTATTGTCATTGGTCCTTTACAAGTATCGATCTAATGTTTTTAAGTGGCTGAAAATCGCGTTGAAAGATTCCGTTACATAGACAGATACAGGTCAACCTAATATAAAGCGTGTAAAAATGTATAAAACCTACGTCACAACCATAATGGATGATAGGAATTTGGAAGAAGGAGATTGGAATGATAGAGATAAATGGAAACTGAAGACGGCAAACCTATAAGTGTGGGAAAGCCAAAGAAGAAGAAGAAAATGCATCAACCCCGCGACCCTGAGAAGCAGAGGCAAGGATCTTAACCCCTAGATCACCAAGTCCGATAATTTGCTATGAATACATTTGAAGTTGTATACACAAATTATTGTTATGAACCGTGAGAGACAGCACGTAACGGTACAACATATGTGCGTATTTACGTAAATAATACAAGAACTCTGTTCAAAATGAGGTTTATGTTGTTAACATATTTTTAATTAATGTTGGAGCTGTTAGATACAATGTTTTAATGTAGCGTGATTACGTAATATTAATTAGAAACGTGACGTTTTAGAAACGTGAGAATAAAACCGTTGGGAGTAGGTGCAATAAACATGCAAACAGACCATAGGTTCAGTTGTGTTGTTGACCTCTTCTTTCTATTAAAATAAATTGTCGGACTTCTCGTACACTCCAAGTTACATGATATTCCAAGCATCACTGAATTTACTTACTTACTCACTGCCACTATGGAACCCATAGGTTCATGGCCGCGCGGATATAAGCTCTCCATACATCCCTATCCTAAGCTAATGCTTTTCAATCATTCCTTGTATAGTCTACTTCCCTCAAATCATAGTTAATGTTATTCTCCCATCTCATTTTTGGTCTACCAACTGGGCGTTTTCCGTCTGGCTTTCCTACAAGAAGCTTCCATGCACGACTTTCATTCCCCATACGTGCAACATGTCCTGCCCATCGCAGTCTACGAGACTTAATTGTTCTTATTATATCTGGTTCCTGTAAAGCCATGTCGCTCACTGTTATGAAGTCTTCTCCATTCACCTGTTTGTTCATCTCTCCTTGGTTCAAAATTCTTCTCCATATTCGTGTCTCATTGTTAAAAAAATCCTAAGGGTTTATTGTGATACTCTTTCTTCCTCCCTTAAAATAAGAGTCCATGTTTCGATCAAATTAATATCCATCCATCCATAGTAATTCTGCCCGAGGGCAGGTCTTTCACTGCAATCATAGCATTTTCAGGTTATGCTTTGCAGCTTTAGTAGGGAATTGTAGGTGTGGTAGCTTCCCGTTGCTTTCCACACCGGTGAAGGATGATGATGATGATAAGGGTGATGATGATGGCCATATGATTTCGGGGACCGTTTGGGCCTTAAAGTTTTCCTGACATTTGTCTTACAGGTGAGGAAAAACCCCGATAAAAACCTCACCAAGAAAAACTGTCCCGACCGGGGATCGAACCCCCATTTAATATAACTAGGAGAATATTTTCATTCAACTTTTTTTTAAAGAGAAGTTGGTTTAATTCTGATCAAATATACGCGGTGCCTGAAATTTGAAATAGGTCATAACGAGGCAAGACTTTTTATGTGCTAAAAGTTATAATTGCAGCACAGTATAGTGAGAAGTAAGAATTCTGTCTTTTTGTCTTGGTTCCACATAATCGTGTATTACGGTGCGAGGTTGGGAAATGTTTTTACAGAAGGGAGGAAATCCGAGCGATAGCGAGGTCTTTAATTTCCAAGATTCTGTAAAACACTTCACAAACGTGCGTTGTACATTATTTTTTGCACGATGGTGTTTTCAAAATAATAAATGATAGTAAAATAATATATTTGTTGGAAATAGTTGCGTTCATTATAAACAACTGACTAACGTTAACGCTTAAATTCGTAACGTATCCTTCTGGACAGATCAGTTGGATCAATTAATTCAATATTTTAAATAAATCAGAAGAAAACGAACAAAAATAAACCACTTAAATGTGTGTCTAATTATACAATATACATAATAATAACAGTTATACAAGATTCCGTTTTCACTGCGGTCCGCCACATTCAAATAACTAACAGAAGAAATTTGTGTTTTGCCAATTTAAGGGATAACAGTGTGGCCAATGTTTATTAGTAGAGACTACAGGAGGCCGTGACTGATTCGTGTTCATCGCAGGTGGACCTCGCTATGCTCGGTTTTTAAACTTTTCGTCGCTTCTGTAAAAACCACTTCCCAACCTCGCACCGTAATATACTATTTATGTTGTTGTTGCTTCTAAAAGTATTAATACATTTTCATTCATACGCAATGAAGCTGACAATACAAATTATATTCACACAGACCTAAATTGATAAAAGACTCGACAGCCCGTTAAGAAAATCTACATCGACGACGTCAACATACGTTTTATAACGTCTTCATCGAGCTGCAAGACGTGCCCACATGTGAAGATAAACAAAATTATATCCATTCGCAAAGTAAAAACTTGATTTGATGAGTGATTTATAATATATATCCATCCATCCATAGTAATTCTGCCCAAGGGCAGGTTTTCACTGCAATCATAGCATTTTCATGCTATGCTTTGCAGCTTTACTAGGGAATTATAGGTGTGGTAGCTTCCCGTTGCTTTCCACACCGGTGAAGGATGATGATGATGGCCGGATGGTTTTCGGGGACCGTTGGGCCCTAAACTTCCTGACATTTGTCTTAAAGGTGAGGAAAAACCCTGAAGAAAACCTCACCCAGGAGCCTGTACCAACCGGGAATCGAATCCGGGCCCGCTGGGTGACAAGGCAGCACGCTACCTCGAGACCACAACGGTACTATGGAGTAGAAACATAATTAACAGAACAAAACAACTAATTTATAAATCCATACTAGAAAGTATAATGGTATATGGATCGGAAGCTTGGACAATGACACAACAACATGCCAACAGAATAACTGCAGTTGAAATGGATTTTTGGAGAAGAGCTGCCAGAAAATCTCGACGGGAAAGAATTAGAAATACAGAAATTAAGAAAATGAATGAATGCAGAAAGAAGTATAATGGATGAGATTGAACACAGAAGGCTAAAATGATAAGAAGAATGCAAGATGGAAGACTACCAAAGGCCGTCTATACATGGAAAATTGAAAGAAGAAACAGAAAAGGAAGACCAAGAACAACGTTTATAATTCAATGAGGAAATTTGGTGTAACAGATGAAGACACAGAGGACAGAGAACGATGGAGAACTTTAATTAAGGGAATTTTGAATGTTGTGAATTTGTGAATGTTTGTTCAAACTCATAGTATGTAAGTCCGTAGTCATTTATGTATTTTTTCGAACTCGTGTTAATGACTAAGATTGGTTGGAGAAACCCCTCAATGATGAAGAAAATTCTCAAAATGAATGAATAGCAACGCACGCCGGGCATTAGCTAGTAGCCTATATATTTTGATATCCTCGAGTTTGGCATTCGTTGAATGTGATGTCTCCAGTTTCTGTATTTTTTAACAGAATTAATTCTACGTTTAATTCTTGTCTAGTAATTTACAAATCGAAGAAATCTGATTTCAGGTGATTCCATTTGTCTTAACTGATCAGATGTTAAGGTCCAGCATTCACTTCATATAGGCCTAATACCAATCACAATGCAAGTAGCCTGTTTTATAAAGTTTTAATATTATTTGTACTTTGTGTTTTAATGTTCTTTGTACAATTCCACAAAACTATGCAAATCTGTTTAGAAGTAATACAGCAGAAATAACACTGGTCAACAGTGGTTTTGTTGCCCTTGATATAAGATTAATTTCGGATATATTTATGCTCACAATTCATGAAACTATCAATGATTTTGGAAGATTTGCTCTGGTTTTTTAAAATCATTATTTTAATTTTACACTACAAAAATCGGAAAATATGAAAAAAATATAACATATATATTCATAATGTCAATTTTTTAAAAAAAAAATCAGTATGCATCGACGTAAATAGAAAGAAAAACGTCGAAAACCCATGTTATACTTCAGTGAAACGCCTTTTATATGATTTTCTTCTGTAATTTTTTAGGGGACAATTTATTTTTAAAGACCAGCAGTAATCTGCCATCATGTGACGGTCCCATCTACCCTGATACCTTTCCTCCATTACTTTTAGATCCTAGTGAAAGCGCACTCCCTGTTCGTCGCTATAATTTCCTAAATTATCTGGAAATCTATCCAGGTGACTGTGGAGAAAGTGTAACTTTATACTCATATTTGCTCCCAGAATCTTGAAGCTTGTCAACATGTTTTGCACAATTTCTTTATAATTTGGTGCTTTATAGTTACCTAGGAAATGTTCTACTACCAATACAAAACCCTTCCAAGCTTCACTTTCCGGAACAGTCATAACTTTGATAAAATTTGCATCTTTCATCAATTGCCCAATTTGAGGACCATCAAATATTCCGCCTTTTAACTTTTACATCCTGAGCTTAGGAAATTTTCTACAGATGTATGTGAAACATTCTCCTTCCTTGTCCAACGCTTTGACGAATTGTTTTATCACATCCAGATGCAAGTCGTGAGTAATTTTGTCAAATAACTGAGATCACGGCCGATGTGCGGAGTGAGGGGTGCGAGAGTGGGGATCACGTGATGTTTGTATGCGCGAAAAAATGCGCAGAAATCAAATCATGACTGGAAACATAAATTTTATTAGTAACAAGCCATTTACTGTTTAAGATATAAGATATGCAAAAAGCATAAAAACTAGAGCACATTCAGCACTTTCATGAATATATTCGTAAACTGTGCACTTGAAAACATAGAATACGTTGAGATAGCCAGAGCAACAAAATTGTTTTGTAGAGCTGTGTAATTGTTTGATTGTTGGGATAGGTACAAAACATCCAGAAGGAAAATTAAATTTTTATTTTGATAAAATAATAATATAAAACATATTTATTGGATATTTACACAGTAGCGATATTTGTAAAGTACAATGTGTTACAATTATTTTTTCACAAACAGTTCTGTATAATGTTTACCACAGAGAGCTTGCAATATGTCGTTGTAGCATTGTCTAACTCCAATCAATTTGCGGCGCACCAGCGGCTCAATCATTGAAAAACGCTGACACAATCCGCAGATAAGAAGAAAGCGACCACCAGGAATTTCTCACGCAGCATACTGTATGCACATAGAAAGAAACCCCCAGGAACGCCACGCGCGAGTCTATAGATTGTATTGTACACTTCGAAAAACATAATTATGTACTCGCTACAGTGTTCTGCCCTAGGGCAGGTCCTTCACTGCAATCATAGCATTTTCATGCTACGCTTTTGCAGCTTTACTAGGGACTTACAGGCGTGGTAGCTTCCCGTTACTTTCCACACCGGTGAAGGATGATAATGATGATAAAGATGATGTTTGGGGACCATTTGGGCCTCAAATATACCTGTCATTTGTCTTACAGGTGAAAAAAAAACCGGAAAAAACCTCACCCAGGAAGTTTGTCCCAACCCGGGCCGGCTGCGCGACAAGGCAGCACGCTACATCGAGACCACAGCGGTGTGCTGTAAGCATAATTAAAAAGTGATATAACATTTAAAAATAATGTGACGTCATATGAACGTAATAGTCAAATTAACACAATAAATGTTATGACGTCACATTAACTCGATAGCAGGAATGTGTAGGAACTAATCTGATTTGTTGTGTGTAGTACAACGGTAAAACAATCCCCATGTTATCATTGTACAGTTCGGCTCAGTGACAAGTGGTAACTGTTTTTTTTTTCTTTAAGAGGGGGTGGCTTGGACGGCTACAACTTACAACTATGTACCTGCTGTGTTACAATCTTCAGTTTTATTTAAGGATTTCTCTCAAGAAAATACCGTTAAACTGGCAACCCAGTTCCCTATTCCAAACACATGGTAACTTCCTGGGTTGAATTTGAGTGTAAAGGTATTGTGACGCTTACTCCATCCCACACTTGCATTCTTCTCATCTGCGAACTCTATAAGATTTTAATGAGGTCAGAGATATCTTCTTGTAGCAAAAACAGTGGGTTTTCAGCAGCCTCTATTAGATCTACTGACTAAGTTATTTATTTTCTTATTATGTATAATTGTGCCTACCGAACCCCACTTGTTATCACTGCACGGAGATCTCAGTTATCACTGCAATTAGATTTGTACAGCTACATTCAGTGTTTACGTGAAAATACTAGAACACGCCTCTCCTCTCTGAACGTCTCTTTTTGTAAACCCATGATGAGGAAACTTTACATTGCTCTTGGAAAAGATTGATATAAGATATTCATTTTTTTAAATATTGTTCTTAATAAATCTTCATTTCGTCTTCCAAAACAGCTTATTGTGTTATATGTACAGTCTTATATCTCTATGTATTAGTAATATTTATCCAAAACTGAAACAAAAATTAGTCATTATAAAAGCTTAGCAAACACAAACTGAATTGACCATTGGTAAGATAATATTTCTCCAGTTGACAAGGTCACTGCCAGAAGGATCTCTATCCTGGAGTAAGGACATTCTAGCATGAAACTAAAAATGAAATGCTCAGTGTGGGTCTGTATGAAAGCTGGGAGAAGATCCTTTAAGGATGTGTTCTATATGTAAGGATGTTGAATCTGTAATAACTCATTTTAAAAAATCGGAGAGAGGAAAGGACTTTTTAGCAATGACCAATTCAATTGGTACTGATATATGCTGAGATGAACAGCCCATTGTAGAGGTTGCTGCAGTAACTTCAGGAGTCGTGTGATCGTGTTCAGACTCATTTTGAAAACATACTACTTATGTTATTCAAAACAGTAAGACTGGAGTTGGCGGTGTGAAGATCAACATTTTTGGATTCCATCCATAGTAATTCTGCCCGAGGGGAAGTCCTTCACTGCAAGCATAGCATTTTCGTGCTATGCTTGCAGCTTTACTAGGAAATTGTAGGTGTGGTAGCTTTCCCGTTGCTTTCCACGCCGGTGAAGGATGATGATGATGGTGATAATGATAAGATGGTGATGATGAAGATGGCCATATGATTTCGAGGACCGTTTGGGCCTTAAAGTTTTCCTGACATTTGTCTTACAGATGAGGAAAAACCCCGATAAAAACCTCACCCAGGAAAACTGCCCCGACCGGTGATCGAACCCGTGCCCGCTGCGTGACAAGGCAGCACGCTACCTCGAGACCACAGCGGTGGACATTTTTGGATTAATGTATGTGATTTCTCCCCTGCAATTGTACTACTAGGGATTTTCACGTCTAGAAAGTAGCATTGTTCTCATGGATGAAAGTTTTTCAAGTAAACGTGTCATTTTATGTGAGATTGATTTATTAGTTACTTCATTTTAAATAAATAGTTTCACTCATAACTTTACCAAGAAAGCGGGTGCCCGATCTATAAAAAAATATACACCATTATGGAACGTATAATTATCTCACTATTATTAATAAAACTAGGGGGCTGAACTCAATTATTGGAACAGCTGCTAGAGGAGATGCCACTGAACCATCCCGCTTCAACCTCACGCAGGGCCGTGGTCAAAGAAACGGACTCAAGTAACATATCACGTATAGTTTAAAACATTGTGCAGCTACTGGCGTTTCTATAAAATTCCAAATGTTAATGTTGTTGTTTTACAATAATGACGATGCAGATTTTAATACCAGAAGTGAAGATAATTGTGCCATAAACTTATGTTGCTGCTGTACTTATGCTAGAAGGAGAAGAGGGAGATATATTTCCATCTCTGTCTCTCAGTCTGCGGCGTCAAGTGACAACAGCGTTCCCATAAGACCGAAGCTATTTTCCAGACATGAAAACCCCTTCAGCTTACGTTCATTCCCTCCCCCACAGCGCCTTCTTCACCTCAGAATATAACAGTAACAATTGATCAAAACATCGTTTCACTTTCGGTTAGTCAACAAAAATAATGCAACAATCTGCTTGCTATTTCATAATAGTTCACATACGATTTTAACATTGAATTAAAAAAAAATATTATTTCAAGCAATCATTACCAACTAATGACAGAATTAAAAAAAGGCAAATACGTTACAAAATATTTACAGAATTCAAGTGTTTGTTCTCAATGGGCCGACCTTCGCCTCCGTCTGGCTGCAAATCTCATGTCCACATGGCGCCTGCGTAGAACCAGATTGTTCTAACCCCATTTTTTTTTTAATTTTTGAGGAGACTTCAATTAAGTTATGGATATCCAATTTACAAGAATAATACTTAATAGGTAAAGACTTTAATACTTTCTGACCACAACTGTACGGGGTGAATCATAAATATGGCTATATGCTTGATCGCGTTGTGTGATGAAAATATTACCATTACAGGAAATATGAAATTACCGTTGGAAAGGCAATTATTCAAATTACAACAATGAAATAAAACAAAACAGTGTAGAACTTACGTCATTAGTCAAAATGGCGTTGAATATGCAACAGCAAATTACAATTGCTGCATGGGCAATAACGTATGTTAATGATCGTGAGGCAGCAAGACGTGAGTTTAACGTAGCATTGCAGCCGTCGACTGTGGGGAAGTGGAGAAAACGACTGCTGGAAACGGGAAGGATGCAGAAAATCAAACCTCCTGGAAGGCCTCGCATTAGCACGGATGCAGAAACAACGGAGAGCATTGTGGAGACGTTGGACGCTAGCCCACAAAAATCAACCCGCCAAGCTGCACGTGAGCAGTGATTTGTTTTGTTCTGTTGTTGTAATTTGAAGGATTCCCTTTCCAATTATAACATCATATTTCCTTTAATGATACCATTTTCGTCATAAAATGTGATCAAACGTATAGCCATATTTCTGAATCACTCTGTATGTGTCAAACGGATGCAGAATATATGTTAGAAAATGATTAAAAAATCAGAATTGAAACTAAGGCAAAAATTACTTAAACAGTTAGAAAAATCTAATAAACTCACAATTTGGAAGAAAATTTGCATATGCAAGAATAAAAATGAAACCACGAATTTCGAAATTCCCGGTGAAAAGGAGAGGGGTTTGATTTGGAAGTTCATCGGTCAGCCAACAGAGAGCGCAGAAATCAATTTGCAGGAGGGACAACCGCAAGATGGCAGTTGTGTGGCATCGAGAATGTCGCGACGTTTAGCGACGAAACCTGGGTCTGCATAAAAATCAAGAAATGTGTCAAAAACACAACTCAAATATAATTAATTAGAAAATCATGTTCATAAAAATGGGGTGTTCTAAATAGTAGAATTACAACAACCTTATTCTAAACAGATAATGTGTTATTTACATCCAGCAACAATAAGGGTGACATATGGTCAGCACGTCGAATCCCCCACAGCTGGTCTTCTCAACTTGGAGCTGCTACTTTCTGTAGCTGTACAAATTCCTTATGGCGCGGAATAGACACCGGTCTCTATATTGATCGAAATTCCACGACAAAATGTCTTCCCCATGGAGACATGCCCCTTAATCTGTTCTAAGGCATGATGTCATAGATCAGAATTTATTATATAAAAATTTCAATTTAAGGAGGAAAAAGTGGCAACCCTGATTCTTTGTATACTCTAAGCGAGCTAAGTCCCAGCTGTAATGTAAACAAACCAGATGTATGACTGTATTTTATTGGTCGAATAACGGGTGTATCTTTAAGCATGTAAGAAACGAAATAAGGGATATAAAAATAAAATAGCCTACATAGGGCCTATTATCTAGCACATGTTACGTATATGGAGAATCTTAAAATAAATAATTACAAATTAAATAGATTAAATAGAGAAACAAAACAAAATAACGAACTAAAACAAAATAATTAAAAATCAGAACATAGTAAACCATATAAGATCTCTCAGAATTGGTTGGCTTGGACATTTGATAAGAATGGATGTGATCAGAGACTGGTCAAAAAACTCTACAAATGGAAACCTATAGGAGGCAGAGCTGTAGGAAGACCGAAGATCAGATGGGAGGATGAACACAATGAACGATCTAAGGAAAATGAAAGTGACTAATTTGAATATGGCAAGAGACAGATTGGCATGGAGGAGGATTGTTGAAAAGGCCAAAACTTTCACTTTTGAAGTTGTCGTGCCTTAAGATGATGATGATAGATTAAATAAGCATTTTTTTACGCAAGCGCAATCCAAAATACGTTGGAATTTTCAGTTATTTCAAAATCTCTTCAGAATCTCTTAATACACTGGAAAGGAAATCCTTAGAAAACTGGAGAAAAACAAATTACTTTTTTAATGTTTTCAAACAGTTTAGTGAAAAATATCCTACATTGGCCATTGAATAGCGTATTTGATGAAAATAACAACAGAATATACTGGTGAGTCAGCATGGAGCACAAATTCTGCTCATAATGAAATAAAGGATATCTATCGACACGAAAAAGAGTAAAGTTTGATTAGGTAGGCCCATATGCAACTTTTTCTTTGTCATAAATAAATAAGAAATGTAGGAAGTTGCTAATTATTGGTACCATCTTACCTTGTATTCAGTCTTATTTCCTGTAAAATACGATGTTACCTAAGAACAATGTTTCTACCGAACACAATTCAGTCATATGGCGGGTAAAAGTAATAAATACTAGTAAAATTCATATCAAATTCCGTTGAGGTGAAGTCATTTGATGGAAGTTAAAAAATTGAATTGTACCTGTTGGTAGGTGCCGCCGTCCTCAACTTTGTTAAAATATTGTATATAAAATTAACTGGAGCGCTTTCGGAAGTGACCTTCCATCTTCTGCAGGTTGAGCTTCCGCTACTTGTTGTGTACGGTGATGTATACTCCAACTGTTTGTAGCAGCAACTGACTTGTTTGTGACGCTCTCGTATAATGGGTTTGACTGGGGTTTATAGATTACCTCGAAATTATAAAGGAAAGAAACAACACCTCACTTCTTAATGAGAACGCACCCCAGTCAAACCCATTATACGAGAGCGTCACAAACAAATCAGTTGCTGCTACAAACAGTTGGAGTATACATCACCGTACATAACAACAAGTAGCGGAAACTCAACCTGCAGAACATGGAACATAACTTCCGAAAGCGCTCCAGTTAATTTTATATACAATATTTTAACAAAGTTGAGGACGGCAGCACCTACCAACAGGTACAATTTAATTTTTAACTTTCATCACAGGTAAAAGTAACACCTCAATAGATAGAGTCGGCGGAGTAATACCTTATGGAAGTTTGTTTGCAGTACAACTGGAACTGGTAAAGTTATTAATCTGAAATGTACTCAGTAATTTGGTATTTAATAAAATAAATTTGAACGCATAAATATAAAACTCACAGGATCACATTCACACACTATACATAACAGAGTATAAAACTGTCTTTCGAGATAAAGTGGAAATGTTCATTGAATTGTATTTGCGAAGTTGGACAAAGAACATATTGGAGATCAGCAGTAAATAACTGGAGTTGAGAAAGTTGGGGAGAATGCAAGGATCGCACAATCGTTAAGGTTGGTGCACTGAGACAAAAAAAAAAATATATAAAAAACTTTCTGAACACACATTGTTTTTATGGAGTCTTTTTATTGTGCTCAGCGACTATATGTTCGTAAAGTTTTTGTTTTCTTTCCTTATTTTTATCTTCGTTCTTTATGATCGTAACCCTCCCTAGAGCCACCGTTACATCTGTCAGACGTTCCCTTCTTTCCACTTAAGAGGAGCCAAAGTAGCTCATAATCAGGAACATACTAATGTATTCTAATTGCTTGACAATAAAACTCGTTTCAGCTTCATAAACATGTTCTATTAATAGAGATTTTTTTTTTATCTCACCTCATAAAATTCCGTATTTTCACGATACCGGTTTCGAAGGTCTTTTCACCTTCATCTTCAGTCAAACTCCAACCCCTTAAAGATAAAACTTTTCAAGAAATTCGAAGCCAACTGGAACTTTTATAGATATTATAATAATTATTCTTATATTATAGAAACATTTTTATGCTGTTGAAATGTTGCTGTTATCACTATCTTCTGGACTGGCACCTGGTGTCCATTTTATGAACTTGGTTTTAAATTTTTCTCGTCAGGAATTTGAAAATTCATGGTTCTACATTTATTCTTCTTTTCCCAAACTGTTACGGTAATTCCAAAAGTTTCTCTAAATGTTTCAAAAGTTAAAATTTTAAAAGGACATTTTATTAGACGCTTTTTCACCAGTGAAGGCGGCCGCTTATCTAAAGCTTTACAGGCAATGCCCAGTGGTAACATAAAGTGATCCCACTACAGGCCTTAGTTGGCACTTGGTGTAGTTGAAGGTAAACGCTCCCACTTTTTCTAGGCAATCTGCACTTGATGTCAGCCGAGTTGTCAACAATGCGTCGCGGCTGCCTTTACCCCCAGAACAAGCCCCGGTACTCATTTCTGTAAGAGGCTGAGTTGACCCCAAGGTCTTATTGTCTCCAGGAGATTTGGGTCAGATTAAAAATCCTGGCCCCACTGGGACTCGAACCCTCGACCTTGTAGCTTATTGTTTTAACCACTATGTTACGGCGTGCCCCTCCAATAATCCAATAACATGAGTAGTATGTTTTGAGAATGTATAGTAGTTCTGTCTGAATTCTTGGAGGCGTTAAATTACAACAAAACAAAAAACATTTTCTTTCATTTTGTGACTAACCCCGCAGTTAATGAAATAAATAAAACAAAACTTTCTGAAACTTGGAACAGCGCACGTAAGATTCGCGTCATTATTGTGATGAGAGACATAAACAGCTATCCTGGGACCAATGATCGTAAGACAAACTCTTATATGCAGATCGACGTTGCAATATTTATATTTTTTTATTTCAAAATGTTACAAGTTTTCTCTTAATTTGCACGAAAACTGTCAATGTTTTTGCAAAATTGCAAAGGAACAAAACATTCCTGTTCTTCACCTTTATTTATCTACGTAAATATTAGACATGTACAGCAAATATTTATCGATATAGGAGGCATTTAAAATTTTGGGGAACATTCTTTTTAAACAAAATTATTTGACACCAAAATGTTACTGAAACGTTTTATTTTGTATTCCACCCAAGAAATGCGTGCTTAAAATCTGCACACTTATATTACATCCACTATATATACTTATAAAGCTAAATCTCCCATAATTAACAAATCATATTAGAATAATTGGCCCCGGTGGACTAGTAGTTTATGCGGGTCGCGGGTTCAAACTCGGCCGGAGTCGATGGATTTTTTTAGGATGGAAAAATCCAAGGAGCAAGTCCTCCGGGAGGGACTTTAAGCCATGGGTCCCGAGTCTGAAGATTTTCAGGCTCGTAAAAGATCCTTAAGCCTGAATGAAAAGACCTCTAAGCAAAATTTATCTAATTTTCCCGTCCTAGTACTACCTTGGTTTCGTATATGTCAGTATGAGGCGGAACGCTGACCACGGACCACTCAAATTACATCTACACGAAAACAAGTGTAACTAAATTAGTATGGTTCAAATTTCCCCCTGTAGGGGAAGAGTGCATAAATCTTTGTTAAGGGAAACATGGGCTTACAACAACAATTAGAATAATATGTCAAGCAATTAGAATGAAAACATATGTTTTTTTGATTATGAGCTATTTTTGTATCCATATTCATAGCATTCTGCCCTTAATATTTCAAAGCAAAACAGACGTTCATACAACAGATTGATTGTTTGATTCAAGGCAACAATGTCTGGTAGTATGCAGGTTTCTTACTTTTCTCGATAACATAAAAAGAATGTGGTTTTCCATTACCAGAAAAGTATTTTTGTATTGTTTTTCTTTGAGTAACAGGAGTGTAATAAGATACAGAGGCTTTCTGGTTGTCATTAGATTTTCTGGTTTGCTTTGCTGCTTTAGGCATCACTTGATGAACCTCGTTTGTTTGCCTGTCAGACCACGGAGAAGTCTTCTGAATATTGTATATCTTGCTGTCTTGGTTGTGAATCCTTGTTGACAGCTTCCTTCTTTCTCGCTCGCCATTTTCTTGATGACAGGGATGTTCCAGTGGTAGACTCTTGCAGGTTTACCATTAGCTCTGAAGCTGACAGGGACCTTGTTGACAGAGTTGTAGCTACTGGAAGTCTTCAACGGTTTGTTGTGAGAATAATAATAAGGATTTGGAGGCAGTTTGATGATGAACATGTGGGAATCGTCGTTATTAACGCCATGATGTCTCGATTCACTTGCAACACGCTTTCTGTGATGGTTTGGAGGAAGTCTTCTGCGAGACATGCCAAGCTTTGTTAGAAGTTCGTGGTTGGCTGCATTTGGTTTTGCTGCTGAGCAACTGATGATCAACGTTGACAGCAGCAGAGCCAGGGAGATGACAGTCGAAATCCTGCAACAAATAATTAAATTTATTACCATTTAATGTTATAAGGTAAAAAAAATAAGATAGAACAGGAGGGGGGGAAAGACAACTTTCGAGTGGAATCCATGGTTGAGAACAGGTGGAGTGTTCGGAAGGTACCAGAGGGGATATACTTCAATATAATCAGCCCAAGTCTCAAAATATGCATAATAATAGTAATAATAATAACCAACTAACTAACTCACTGGTACTATCGAACCCGTAGGTCCATGGCCGCGCGGACATAAGGTATCCATACATCTCTATCCTGAACTAATGCTTTCCAATCATTCCCTGTATAATCTACTTCCCTCAAATCATAGTTAATGTTGTTCTCCCACCTTATTCTTGGTCTACCAACTGGGCGTTTTCCTTCTGGTTTTCCTACAAGAAGCTTCCATGCATGTTTCATTCCCCATTCGTGCCACATGTCCTACCCATCGCAGTCTACGATATGAATCAGTGAACTGTTCTCATTATATCTGCCTTCCTATAAAGACCATGTAATTCACTGTTATGCAGTCTTCTCCATTCGCCTAACTGTTCGTCTCTCTTTGGTCCAAAATTTTTCAAAATAACTTTATTCTCAAATACTCGTAATCTTTTCTAATCCCTTAAAGTAAGAGTCCATGTTTCGCATCCATATAATATAACTGGGAGCTTAAGGTAAAAGATAAAAGCAACATTCAACCGTTTAAAATGCAGCACACGTCTGGTTTGTTTACATTACAACTGGCACTTAGCTTACAATTAATATAACATATTTTACGCGCGCAGATTTAACTTGGATGAGTAACAATTACCGATATGGTAACTTAGGTCCTTTTTTATAAAATCGGATTCAGTTATTCGTGGCTTTTTATATGAATCCCCTGTCTACTTGCAATGAAGCTAAGGTAGTTAGTAAAGTATAGGCATTGCCCCAGACCAATAATTACGTGTTACAAATTCCGGAAGACATTAAAAGTCTGCAAGAACTGCCCTCAGGAGCTTTCCCGGAATACAGTTCACTGTTCTCTCCCTTCCATTGCAATTTGTACCTGCAATAAGCTAGAAAGGGGAGCCAACAAATTACCACTACTTTCTCTGGAAGTCATTACAATGATTGTACAACCACTAATGCACCTCGTGTGGATGTCTAAACAGCGTTTCTCAACCTGTGGGCCCAGACCCACTGTGGGACTTGTGGTGATTCGATAGATCGCAATATCCCTCATGCTAGGGACTCTTGTCGTCCCAACTCCTTTCAAAAAACGTTAAATTGAAAATATATCTTCTTCTTCTTCTTCTTCCTTTCCAGGATTAGGTCAATGCGACCTGTTCCGGTCTCAAGTCCGTCGTTTCCTTGGCCGCCCCAAACATCTTTTCCCATGTGGTTTGTAGGTGTTGATCTTTTTGAGTAATCTTGTATTGTCCATTCTGTCTAAATGTTCTTTCCATTGGTATTTGTGCTCTTCTAGTTTATCGAGTATTGGAGATGCCTCCAGTTCATTTCTTATTGATTCATTGTGTAATCTATCCATGCATGTACATCCTTTTACGGATCTTAAAAATTTCATTTCAGTGGCTTGAATGTGTGAGATATCTTTTTTTTTTGTAAGTACCCAAGATTCAAATCCATATAAAAGAACAAGAATAGCCATAATTTTATAAAACCTGAGCTGAGTTTCTCTTCGAGTCTTTCGGAGGGTTCTTCTTATGGTGCCACACATCATTTGATATCGGTTCGAGTCTCCATGGGGGAAGAAAATTTCTCATGGAATTTCAGTCAGTATGGGACCGGTGCCCACCCAGCATCGTGAGGCATTTGTGTAGCTACAATAAGTAGCGGATCCAGGTTGAGAAGACCAGCTGTAACAGCTGGGACACGCGATACGTTGACCACATGTCACCCCTACACTGGCTGGATGATGATCTAGCTGTGCGATTAACACATGTGGATGTGAGGCAAGCGGACGACTGGTAGGGTGTTCTAGGCCTGTCGTGCTTGAAGTTAAACGAACAAGCAGCCTTTATTAAGATTGGTTGCAGACAAACCTCAACGATGAGGAAAATTCTCATTGAATATAAAATAATCTATGCCTGGGTACCACCTACATGAATACAAATAAAAAAAAGTAACACGCAATTTATTGTTGCAGTGTGAATAATTGTGACCAATTCTTTAACTCACTGGTTCTATTGAACCCGTAGGTTCATGGCCGCGCGGACATAACCTCTCCATACATCCCTATCCTGAGATAATGTTTTCCAATCATCCCCTGTATAATCTACTTCCCTCAAATCATGGATAATGTATTCTCCCACCTCATTCTTGATTTACCAACTGGCCCGTTTTCCCTCTGGTTTTCCTACAAGAAGCTTCCATGCACGTCTTTCATTCCCCTTAATTGCCACATATCCTTTATACATATATACTTTCTAGTATGGACAAAAATAAATAAATTGGACTTACTGAAGAATTAGCTTAGTTGACGCACTTCCTGCGTGACGGACTTATATTTAATTGCAATGGATAGTCATTTCTACAGAAATTAAATTACAATTGCCTCCCCTTGCTGTTTGCAGTAATAATAAGATAGAGGAGTGCGGTGACCTGTCTGTGTTTACAAGTAATAAAGATTTAATAACTCCACTGTGCGCTGCCAATTAGATCTTTCTGCTTTCGTTACCATGGATACAGTAAGGTTCATTTCTAATCGTGTTTCCGCATGCTTCTGCGCATCACGGTTAACAACCTTACATCACGTCACTAATTTCCATTTCGTTTCAATCTTTTCTCCATATCTACGTATTGCTATTCGTTCCAGCTCATTTCATCTGCTCCCCTGCTCAGCCGCATATGTCACAATCGTCGTTTTTAGGTGCGAATATGTATATTCGACAGAGACAGACATAGGGTGCTTGTCTATGAATCTTGCAACAAACCATTTGTTATTAAGTTAATCGATAGTTATCGATACTTATCGAATAACATTCGTATCTGCAAAAATGTTTATCCCGATTTTCTCTAAAGTCAATTACCAGCTTGTATATTTAGGTTGCGTGTTATAGGTTATATTAGATTAGAGATCTTAGATTACAGAGGTTAGATTAAATTACAGAGGTAAGATTACAGAAGTTAGATTAAATTACAGAGGTTAGATTAGATTACAGATGTTAGATTACATTACAGAAATTAGATTAGATTAGAGGCGTTAGATTAGAGAGGTTAGATTAGATTACAGAGATAAGATTAGATTAGAGGCGTTACATTAGAGAGGTTAGATTAGATTACAGAGGTTAGATTAGATTAGAGACGTTAGATTACAGAAGTTAGATTAGATTAGAGACGTTAGATTACATTACAGATGTTAGATTAGATTACAGAGGTTAGACTTGATTAGAGAGGTTAGATTACAGACGTTAAGTCTCGTAGATTGCGATGAGCAGGACATGTGGCACGGATGGGGAAATGAAAGATATGCATGGAAGCTTCTTGTAGGAAAACCAGAGGGAAAACGCCGAGTTGGTAGACCAAGAATGAGGTGGGAGAATAACATTAATTATGATTTGAAGGAAGTAGATTATACAGGGAATGATTAGAAAACATTAGCTCAGGATAGGGATGTGTGGAGAGTTTATGTCCTTGCGGTCATAAATCTATGGGTTCGATAGTGCCAGTGAGTGAATGAGTGAGAGTGAGATTAGAGATATTAGATTATGGACGTTAGATTAGATTAGAGATCTTCTACATGTGCCTATTTATGTAGGTATAATCCCTAATTCCGATGTTATACGACTTACAATATCGAAAAAAGAATGCATACTACCATCTGGTTCCGAGGTTCGCTGTGCTTGGCTTGTTTCAGAAGGAACGTAAAATTGTGGGCCTCGTGTTATACATTTACGGCACGTAAAATAGACTCAACGTATGAGACATCTGATAAAAATTGGTCAGTCTTTCGAACCCTGTGTTTGAACTGCGACGCCGTTAAATAAAATATTCGCTCACTAAGAATTCCATGCATTTGAAAATTGCTGCACATTCCTGATCGTTGCCAATCTCCTCTCATTACCAGTTAGAATGCGTGTGGATTGTATCATTCACAGAGTCCGTGGAAAACATTACATGTTAGGTCAACAAGGAAATGAAAACTTTTCCTTTTAAACGTTTTGATTCTTCTCCAAGTATTTCTTCGTCAAGGTCGTACCTATCCTCCCTCCCATTATTTTGTCAATTTATCCCTAACAAGGGCCACATTTATGTCACCTTACGGGTACTTTTACGTGTCACACATTACCCGGGCCTGTCGGGGGAGGGATTTTAAACTGTGGTTCACACACATACAAGGATATCGAAGGCCTCCCCATCCATTCGCTATGTCTTCTCTATAAAATATTACACACATCACTACCTTATTATTTATCACACCGCTTCACTAGACTCTCTGATACACAGAGCACAGTGTCCTTTATATCCCTCCTCATCACACCACCTATTACTCGAAATCTTTTGCTAGAATATGGAATTCACTTCCACCCTATGTCAGAGACTGCCAAACTTTACCATCTTTCAGAAACAAATTGAAAATAAAATTACTAACAGAAACAACTCACTAATATTACTTTTTAAACTATTAATAATTTTTCCCCATATTATGTAATAAAAATATAATTAAGAGTTGTCAATATATTTACCTAATGTCTTATATCCATCCATCCATAGTAATCCTGCCCGAGGACAGGTCTTTCGCTGCAATCATGGCATTTTCATGCTATGCTTTGCAGCTTTACTAGGGAATTGTAGATGTGGTAGCTTCCCGTTGCTTTCCACATCGGTGAAAGATGATGATGATAATGATAAGGATGATGATGATGGTCATATGATTTCGGGGACCGTTTGGGCTTTAAAGTTTTCCTGACATTTGTGTTACTGGTGAGGAAAACCCCCGATAAAAACCTCACCTAGAAAAACTGTCCCGACCGGCGATCGAACCCGGGCCCGCTGCGTGACAAGGCAGCACGCTACCTCGAGACCACAGCGGTGGACTTAATGTGTTACATATAAGCGATAGAGTAATCCATTACATTTATTACTTTCTTCGTATAATTTTTTTTCTTTTTCTTTTCATGTACAGGAGATTCGAGCTGCTATTCATTTCTGTATTCATTCTTCCATTAGTTTAATTTTAATTTTATTGTATTAATAGACATTATTTTCATTATTGTTCAGTTTGACAGATAATTGTTTAATATGTACTATTATTGTAATTTCTTGAATTTACATGTAACATATGTTTGTCCTGGTGAGTGGAAGAGAAGGCCACATTGTCTTAACTCCACCAGGCTAAATAAATCTATAAACTCGCTTACGAGGTGTGATCAATAAGTTTCCGGAATGGCTTCAAAACAATTATGCCATCGAGGAGTTTTTAATTTTCACCCAGGCTGTACACTCAGAATTTCCTTGTGATGAATTTGAGGGGTCGCGCGACCTTCTCTGACCTTGCAGTATGCTGGTAGAAGCTCTGAAGTGAAGACGTGTTTTGTGCATGCGGCGATTTCTCTGTGTAGCAACAATGCGGGACAAAGAAAATGCATCAAATTTTGCTTTAAACTTGGTAAAACTGCAACCGAAACATATCAAATGTTAAGAACAGCTTATGGGGAGGAAGCAATGGGCAAATCTCAAGCATTTGAGTGGTTTTCGAAATTTAAAAGGGGCGTGACATCGGTTAAGGATGAAAATCGTCTGGGACGACCAACTTCCAGCAAAACCAATAAAAATATCGATCGAGTGAGGGAAATGGTATTAAATGATAGGCGCATTACAATACGAGAACTGTCTGATGCACTAGCACTCTCGTTTGGAAGTGTTCAAAGCATTTTGAAAGACGATTTGAACATGCGAAGAATTGCTGCGAAGTTCGTGCCCCGCCTCCTTTCAAATGACCAAAAGGAAAGTCGTGTGATTGCCTGCACAGATCTTAAAGAACAGCTTAAAAATGACCCACGGTTCATGGAAAAGGTTATTACTGGTGATGAAACATGGATTTTATGGCTACGATCCAGAAACTAAACAACAGTCTCTCGCCCCAAAAAAGCCAGACAAGTTCGATCGAATGTGAAGTCAATGATGATTGTTTTTTTTTGACATTAATGGAATTGTGCATAAGGAATTTGTACCACGGGGTCAAACAGTGAATCAAGTGTACTACAAACAAGTGTTGCAAAGCGACGCAAACAGCCAGAGAAATGGAGGACTGGTGACTGGTTCCTGCATCACGACAATGCGCCCGCGCACAAAGCAATTTCTGTCCGCCAGTTTTTGGACAAAAATAGGATGAGTACTGTTCTCCATCCAGCCTATTCTCCAGATCTGGCTCCAGCAGACTTTTTACTGTTCCCACGGCTAAAAATTCGGCTCCGAGGACATCGTTTTGAGGACATTGATGTCATCCAGCGCGAATCGCAGAAGGCATTGGACACATTAAAGAAGACGACTTCCAGAAGTGCTTCCAGCATTGGCAGAAGCGCTGGGACAAGTGTATCAACTCCCAAGGTGACTACTTCGAGGGTGACAGTGCTGAATAGAAACTTTGAAGTGTTGTGTTTATGGCCTCATTCCCGGTTAAAACTTAATGATCACACCTCGTAGTGCAGTGCACGTTGCATGCATGTGAGGAATTCTTTACTATTCTTAACATAGAACACTCAATTACCAACCGGCCTCAAGCTAGAAGAGGCGGATAAAAAGTTAGTTCTATATATGACAAACACACGCAAAGTGGGTTATACTAACGCCGGCAGGATCAAAATTATAAGTTCTAAATTAATGCAATCATTAATCGCAATGCAGTCATGTCACGCAATATAATTATTGACTCAACTTTGGTGCAGACACGCGTGAGGAACACATTTCCCTCCAGCGATATGTACGCACCATCAGCAACAAATACAGCATAGAGGGCAGCCATTTGTGTGTAAAAAATAACTAGTAACGAATAAATGAGATCTCAGATTCTCATTATAGTTACTTTATTCATCTTCGTATTTAACTCTATTCTTTGTGCGGGACGTGCCCTACGTCACCCGGGGCTTGTTCAGGGACAGGCTTTTTAACTCAATGGTCACATAGAGTGCACTCTGGCACTCCAGTTTACATGGCGCATTTGCTTTGTTGTGTGGGTAGGGATAGTTTCCACGCACGAATTGAACTTCGAGCCCCAAATGGGAGTCATTGATCTTAATATCAGGCTTCTAACAAATTTTACTTTAAAACCAATAACAGTGCGTGTGTCAACTCGATTATTTATCGAATTTTGATTCTAGTATATGTTTGGCAAAATTTGATTTTTCATCGTTATTAATATTTTTTATGTTCAGTAATATCTTAGTCAACTTTTATTAAGATTTTCATGATGTTGTGCCCGTGAGGTTGGATTTTTCAAAATAAAAATATAAAATTATGGAATATTCACACTGACCAAGTCCGTCTCTATACAACTGAATTAGTTATTTAACTGTAAAAAGAAAGACCGATAAAAACGTAAAAGTAGCATACAGAACTAATAACAAATTAAACAACATAATAAACAATAACATTGAAGAAAATAACATTTTCAACAGCAAAGGAGTTTATAAACTAACATGTAAGGACTGCAACAAATTGTATACAGGAAGAACAAACAGAAGTTTTAACATCAGATTTAAAGAACATTTTCGAGACTTCATTCACGCAGAAGGAAAATCAAGCTATGCAAAACACGTTATCCATGAAGGACATCGCATGTTAAATATTGAAAACACCCTAACAGTAATGCACAGAGAAAATAATCCAGCGAAGATAAACGTACTCGAAGAGATGGAAATCATGAAAGCAGCTCACAACAACGACAATCTGATAAACGAAAACGAACCCAATACATGTAACCCCCTCTACCAGATCTTCAGTGAAACACCAGTTTTGAATCCTGCCGATGATGGGACAAGTCCCGAAAGGGCTACAGTTAAATAACTAATTAAGTTGAGGAGACGGACCTTTCAGGTGAATATTCCATAATTTTATATTTTAATTTACAATATCTTGTGTTAAAATTTCTTGTTGTTCTATCGATGTAAAACTTATCGCAATTTTGTGCTTGAGTTTATAAACGCCTTTATTTTCGTATTTATTTGTTAATTCAATTTTGTTTGATGCGATGGTGTTGAGTTTATTAATTTTAAAGGCGATTTTTATGTTTCTGTCTTGTTTTTTCATCGAATTAGCTAATTTAAACGTTTCAAAATTGGGAGAGATATTCTGTGCCAAAAATATACGAAGGATTGATTCTTGCAAGGTCAATGTCACGAACATCCGTTCGTCTAAATGCTCGTGTCGTCGCACGAAACAGTTACTAGAAAGACCTAAGAAGGTATATTTTAACTTATTTTATAAAATGAATTAAACCAGGTGACGTTAGTAGTTAAACCATTAACCATGAGTCAGGATGCTGTGAACTAAACAAATTAATCAAAAATCAAAACATAGTAAACAATATAAGATCTCTCAGAATTGGTTGGCTTGGACATTTGATAAGAATGGATGATCAGAGACTGGTGAAAAAACTCTACAAATGGAAACCTATAGGAGGCAGAGCTGTAGGAAGACCGAAGATCAGATGGGAGGATGACACAATGAACGATCTAAATAAAATGAAAGGGGGCACGCCGTAGCGTAGTGGTTAAGGCACTGAGCTACAAGCCGGAGGGTCGAGGGTTCAAGTCCCGTTGGGGTCAGGATTTTTAAACTGACCCAAACCCTCTAGCGGCACTATGGCCCTGGGGTCGACTCAGCCTCTAACACAAATGAGTACCAGATGCTTGTTCTGGGGGTAAAGGCGGCCGTCACGCAGGGCTGACAACCCGGCTGACATAAAGTGCCGATTGTCTAGAGAAAGTGGGAGCCTTAACTCCTACTATCCCAAGGGCCTCCGGGCCTGTTGTGGGATCACTTTACTTTTTTTTTAATTGGAATATGGCAAGAGACAGATTGGCATGGAGGAGGATTGTTGAGAAGGCCAAAACTTTCACTTTTACAACGCCACATTAGGACCAGCAGCATCAACCATCATACTAGATATTGTAGTGAACAAATACCTGCTGAAGATGGAACGGATGTTCTGAAAGGCCTACAGGCATAAATATTATATGTTTTATAAGTTGAGGACGACGGATTTTACCTAACAAGGTATATTTAACTTACTTTATTTTATAAAATTAATTGAACCAGGTGAAGTTGGGCGGTTAAACCATTAATCATGAGTCAGGACGCTGTGAACTACCCTTTTATAACAGTGATTTTTTCTTCTGTGGCAACAAGTTAATGTATTCATAATAGCTAGGGTGGTCTTCATCTTTTTCTCGATTTTTTTATTTGCTCTTTTATTTGTAAAGGTTTTAAGTTGTCTTAAAGAGCTGAGTAATTACCCCTTTCCCCATCAGCTGAGAAACATCAATTAGATGTGATGCTAAGCGTTTCTCATGAATATAGCTACTTCGGTGGTCTCCAGATGAAGAGCTCAGCAAATTATACAAGATTTTTAATTATCAGCGGCAACATCTGATACTTTGTCTCAGTTGTTTGTCTACAATTAAGTTTTAATATTTATTTTGTGGGAGATGACTGCACATGATATCGTTATTAAAAAATAGAATAGATTTATTTATCCTGTTGGAGTAAAGGCCATGTGGTCTTCTCTTCCACTCAACAGGACAAACATGTTACATTTAAATACAAAAAATAATTATCTGTCAAACTGAACAATTAAACATCTATTAATTAAATAAAAATAGAACTTAGTTTCATTTGATTTTCATATTTATTAGGATATAATTCAGTGAAAGATGTTTCGGTACACTGTACCTTCTTCAGACATGTTAACCAATTATGAATTGTGTTCCAACTGATCTAAGCAACAATACAACAATAATTTATTTAATTTTTTTTTTTAATTTAACAAAGGTGATTGATTCATTCAAATCAAGTTGAGAATTTAACAGTTTGTTACTACTTTTCAATTTATTTATTTCTACAGCCTCCAAAAGATCTAACTTCTTACCCTTATCACAAACTGGTAAAATGTTCAAAATTTGGATCGAAACCATGAATTAAATTGCAATCGGTGGTTAGCATATTTTTGAATATTCTAATTCCTGTTATATGCTCTCATGTGTTCCTTTATCCGAGAGATAAAAGGTCTACCATTTTGCCCTATCTAGACATTGTCCACATGTTCCACACTTCAATTTATATACCCCTGATTAATTTTTTATTTTTTAGTTTGGTTTTATTGTTTTTTATTATATTTTGTAGCGTTCTATTAGATTTAAATGGCACATTCATGTTCAACTTTTTGAAGTGTTTTAGATATTTTATTTGAAAGTGGGCCTATGTATGACATTATGACTTTTTTTTGGGTAAAGGCAAAACTTAGTTAATTGCTTTTTTTGTAATGAATTTTCTTGATTAAATATTCTATAATTTTAGGGTCGTAGTTATTATTAAGAGCTAATTGTTTAATAATATTCAATTCATTATAATATTCCAAGGGTGAAAGAGGGATATTTGAAAGTGTATGAATGTAACGTGCCTGTGTTAAAGGCTGCCATCTTATGAGTATATGGGTAGAAGAGACGAACTATGGATAGTGGTATCAGTATGAGATGGTTTGTGAAAGATACCAAACTCAAACTTATTATCAATGTGTTTTATTGATAAATCCAAAAAATATATATACTATTATTTGTTTCTAATTATTGTTGTATTGTTGCTTAGATCAGTTGGAACACAATTCATAATTTGTTAACATGTCTGAAGAAGGTACAGTGTACCGAAACAGCTGTCACTGAATTATATCTTAATAAATATGAAAATCAAATAAAACTAAGTTTTATTTTTATTTAATTAATGAATATGGATTTTCATCAAGTAAACACCAACTCAATTGATTAATTAAATACCTGGTCAAACTGAACAATAATGAAAATAATGTCTAATAATACAATAAAATTAAATACAATTAAAATTAAACTAATGAAAAGATGTATACACAAAGAAATAACAGCTCGAATCTCGTATACATGAAAAGGAAATAAAAAATGTATACAAAGAAAGTAATAAACTCTAATGAATTAATCTATCGCTTATACATAAGACATTAGGTAAATATATTGACAAATCTTAATACTATTTTTATTAAATAAACAACAGAAACAAATAAGTATCTTTTGGCAACGGAAATGGATTTTATACGAAGGGCAGCAAGAATTTCAAGAAGAGAAAAAAATAGGAACTCAGTTATAAGGGAGAAAATGAAGATTGAAGACACTATTTTAGATTATATTAAAACTCAGCAATTAAGATGGTACGGACATGTCCAGCGAATGGAAGAGGATCGGCTACCAAAATGTGTTTTGGAATGAAAACTTGAGGGAAGACGAGGCAGAGAAAGACCCAAAACCTCCTGGATTCAGAGAATATATTTATACATGAAGGATAAACATCTACAACCAAGAGATTGGATGGACCGACAAAATTGGCTATTAGGAATCTGATGATGTCAAATACATTAATCAACCGATGATCTATCTATAAAAAACATAATTTTTAAAAAGTAATATTAGTGAGATGTTTCTGAAAATAATTTTATATTCAATTTGTTTCTGAAAGATGGTAAAGTTTGGCAGTCTCTGACATAGGCTGGAAGGGAATTCCATATTCTAGCAAAAGATTTCGAGTAATAGGTAGTGTGATGAGGAGGGATATAAAGGACACTGTGCTGATAGGATCGCGTGTGTATCAGAGAGTTTAGTGAAGCGGTGTGATAAATAATAAGGTAATGATGTGTGTAATATGTTATAGAGAAGACATAGGGAATGGATGGTTCTACGATCTTGTAGACGAAGCCATGATAATTGTTCCAGGGATGGCGTAACGTGATTAAATCTGCGAATACCACAAATAAAACATAAGCAAGAATTAAGAACAGTAAGAAAAAAAAATACTAGTTACATAGGTCAACATGATTTTTGTCTCATGAGTACCAATAGTTGTACTTCATGCAGTTTTTATCGTGTTTTCAAATGTGTATTCGGAATTTCTCCATCACCCACAGTTTTTTTTATTACAATTTCAATTAAAGGATTTAATAATTATTTTTTAATACACGTCTTTCGTCCATTTGTAAATTGTAAAATAAAACCAAATGAGCTAACTCAGGAGATTTCAGTTATAGAAGAGAGATCAAGGCAAATGGAATCCTAATATGCTGGCCGATTATTGTTGGAGCATCAATAGGGATGCTCAACAGGCGAAATATAGCAGAAAATCGTCATTTCTTACTTTCCAAGTGAGTCCGAATGTTCGAATATTGTGTAGTTACGAATGTAGAAAATATTAAAGTATTTGAAATTATAAATACCTGTCTCTCGGAAACCTTGCGTGATGAAGAAAAACCGATATCATACTTGAATTCAGGAGAAAAAAAATGCTATCAGAATCACATATTTTTCTTTCTGAGACAAAAAAAAAGTTTTTTTACTCAATGTTATTGTAGAATGTAATATAACCGGATGAATAACAAATATACCAGGGCATTCAATAAGTAATGCCAACTCTGCTACAACATCACAAAAAGTTTATTTAGGTTATTTTTGACATTACCAACTTCATTTACAGTCTCTTGCCAAGCCAACTAAACGTTGCCAAATCATTGGAAGACTGCGAACACCATCTGCAGCATCATTTCTGGATATCTCTTTCATATGATCGATCTAGAGCTTTCTGGATATCAACTGTTGATTGTAATCGAATGCCTCGTACAGATTCTTTGATCTTTGTGAATAAGTTATAGTCACAAGGGCTCGTGTCCGGTGATGTTCGAGTACTTTCCAATTCCACCTTCTAAACAAATTCTACTGAACATCTTTTAAGGGCGGTGTTACTTACTGAATGTGAGAAACAGTGAATGTATTCACAAAATATTGCTATTTACACACTTTCAATGTTACACATTTATACAACAACATACTACAAGATTACAATGCTCACCGCTAGGATCGCACAGTGTTGCCATTACTTATGGATAAATTGGAAACCAAGAGTGGCATTTGTTAGGACTATTTAACGAATAAAATTAAGCTGTTTACTGACAAATCATTATTTAATTATAGTTATTTTAAAATATTTATATATTTAAAGTAAACGGCGATGTTTGAAAACAAATGAGAAACGATTGGTACGCTTCATTTGCTTATTTTGTTCATCACTGCAACCAGATCATATTATTTATTGCCAAAGGAACGAAATATTGTAAGGATGCACTCTAGTGGAGAAAAAATTAAACACGTCAAACTGTATATTCATTTCTTTCTGATGTCCTATGATGTAAATATGACAATTATATTTTTCTGGATTGTTACTTGTAAAAAAATACATTTAAGAAAGTGTAAACAGTGGTTTCTTTTTTGGTGGTATAATCAATTGCTACAAATGTCTTTATATTAACTCCCGCATGCGCTATGTGTTGACATTCATGCACTATATATACAATCTGGTAGCCGTATTTCTTGGGGAGTCAGTCACTGCAAAATAATGCTATGACCTATTCAGAATGTTAAAAAGGAGTTGCTTTCTTTGTTATGATAAACTTTAGTTGGTAAATTCTAGGCGAAACACGACTGTGATTGGTTGAAAGTAAAAAATCATTGAAATGTGATTGGTCATTGACTCCCATTTGGGGCATGAGTTAAATAGTCAGTTTAAAGTTTTTTTGAGAGATTTTCGGATAACAAGAATCCCTGTAATGCATAATAGTATGCGCTTCCTAAATTGATTCTATGTTTGAATTCTTAGAGACAGGCACTAGGCAATTATTTTATGTAAAATCACTAGAAACTGTCGAGGTTCGAGATTTTAACACCATGTACGGACGGTATCCTGCTTAATTTATTTCACATAATTACACAAGATCTCTCAAACAGTTTATTTTTCCTCCAGTTCTCAGATTTACACGCTCCCAAATAAAACTTCCTTCTACATTAATTGCACTACCTCATAAGTGCGTATAACTATTTCTCATATCTGAACAGTTACATTTCTGCTTATCTCAATAATCTACATTCATATTTGCTTTAATTTTTTGTTGGAGTATTTAACTCGTGCCCCTAATCGGAATCAATGACCAATCACGTTTCAATGAATTTTGTTTTACAACCAATCACAGTCGTGTTTCACTTCGATAATTATCGAATTTTGATTACTAAAATGAAGAAAGCTCCTCCTTTTTAACATTCTGAACAGGTCATAGTATTATTTTGCAGTGACTGACTCTCTAACAAATACGTTGAATGTAACAAATAAAGAACAGATTCCTTCGACCTACACATTTGATAATTCTGTGTTCAATTATTGTGACTTATTTTACTGAGTTGTTTCCTAAAAAATGAATTAATAACCAATAATGTTGGTTATAATATACAGTTTGATGTGTTTTATTTTTTTCTCCACTAGGTGCACTCTTACTACATTGCGATCCTATTTGGCAATAAATAGTATGATAAAGTTGTACCGATGAACAAATGAAACATAACCAAACATTTCTCATTTGAATGCAGGCTTTCACGGCCGGTAATCATAATGTTGAGTGATCTGAGATCTACTTCTTCCGACCAGGAAACACGCCTAGAAGCACTCGCCACTGAAGATGCCCTCCGCAGTTAAGGGCGAAACGTCTGGTATCAACACCAACTATGGACCACGGCCACATAACCCGGAATCACTCAACATTATTTCTCATTTGTTTACATACATCGCCATTTACATTAAATATATAAATATTTTAAAATAACTATATTTAAATAATGATTTGTGAGTAAACAGCTTAATTTTATTCGTTAAATAGTCCTAACAAATGCCACTCTTCATTTCCAAATCCTCTAGTTAATTGGAAATCACTCGTGGCTTTACTAATGAAAATTACATTAATATGCGAGTTGGATTCGTGGTTCTTGTTTCACTGCTTTTACTATTACTATTACTTTCATTATTACTATTATTTTGCCAGAGAAAATATTAGCCAGAATATATTTGAAATGGATTCCACCTGGGAAAGGAAAGGAAAGAGAGGTCGACCTACATTTAAGCAGATGGATGATATAAGAAGAGGTGTGAGGGAGGTAGGTCTGGAAGAATTGGAATGTGAAGATAGAGAAGAATAGGGAAAGAAGATAAAAATCTAAAAAGCTTTGGGTGAGGGAGGTAGGTCTGGAAGAATTGGAATGTGAAGATAGAGAAGAATAGGGAAAGAAGATAAAAATCTAAAAAGCTTTGGGCACAATTATATGTTTTATTACATTGTAAACCTCTTTATAAATAAATAAACAAACTATTATTTTCACTATTACTGTTATTATTACAATTACTATTGCTAGTATTATTATTATTAGTTATTATTATTATTATTATTACTACTACTACTAATACTATTATTATTAGGTATTATTATTGTTTTATTTCTAATACCTCGTACGTTGCACGTTCCTAGAAGAATTGTCCTTTTTCTTAGCTTCTTTCGTTGAATGTTAAATCCGTCCGGCATTCATTCTTGTACTTTTTAGAACTATACATTTTTTTTTCAAACGAACAGGGAGCTAGCCTGATGTGTCAACCCCCAACCTGGAGGACCAGGAGATTTTTAATCAAGGTTCTCTTCGTTTATCCCTTGACGAACCAACAGCTAACTGCAAGGTAGAAGAAGAAGAGGACGGCCAAAAATAACGTGGATTAATGGTGTTTTGAGCAGCGTGAGGGAAAAAGGATTGGACGATGGAGATTGGAATGACAGAGAGATGTGGAGGAGAATCAGAGTAGATTAGTTGGGCCCAGGAAGATGTAAAACATGATAAATAAACAAATAAATTGTTGTTACGGAAATTCAACAAAAACTTATGTCGAGGGAAATGGAGTTCTTGAGGTGAACAGCAAGATGTTCAAAATTTTAAAAAAGAAGTCATATAAAGTCATACGAGAAAAATATAACATTAAATATTCAACAGTAGATTATATAAGATACAAGCAATTAAATTGGTGTGGACACGTATTATCGCCTCACTATGATCGTTGTCCATTTATATAAAAGTGGGTGCCGTGCGAATGCTTGAGAATTATTATAGTGGCGGTAGTCGGCATCTTTGTATTTAATTATATATAACAGCTGCGGGGAAACAAAGCGGGCCGCTCAAAAACCATCAGAGTGAGGCGATAATACACCGCTGTGGTCTCGAGGTAGCGTGCTGCCTTGTCACACAGCGGGCCCGGGTTCGATCCCCAGTCGGGACAGTTTTTCTGGGTGAGGTTTTTATCGGGGTTTTTTCTCACCTGTAAGACAAATGTCAGGAAAACTTTAAGGCCCAAATCATATGGCCATCGCAATCATCAACATTCATATTCATCTTAGATTAAGCTTAGGATTAGGGGCTCTCCTGGCGCACCATTATCACCATCGTCACCCATCATATCATCGGGGCAGCGTAACCCCGCCTTCCATGCGCCCCAACCTCAGAAGTGGGTTACAAGTACGCCATGCCAGGAGAGAAACCAGGAATGTCGAAAGACAAACCTGGGCATTTGAAAAAAAAAAAAAAAAACATCAAATAATTATTTATAGTAGAGCTTAATTTTATTCGTTAAATAGTCCTAACAAATGCCACTCTTGATTTCCAAATTCTCTGGATAATTCACTCCTCACTTCGTGAGTCGTGAATTTATCAATAATTTGGAAATCACTCGTGGCATTACTTATGATAAATTCCACATAAGATTCACGTGATTAGCTTGAGAGAGACGTGGAAAGGGAGTGGAAAGCACGAGGTATCACTTTCCGAAGCAAGAGTTTGTAAGTAAATTATGCAGACAGGTTGTCAGTGCACTTGAGGAGGGAGGAACAACTTGCCATTTCCTAATTTGGCAGCAAGTTCTCCGACCTCTGTTATTCAAACATTTTATGTCTTTCATTCTATAAGTACAAACAGTATTACGTCATCAAGTGAACTTTGCACAAGTACTTCCGTCAATATTTCCACACTTGGAGGGGGGGGAGTCAGTTTTAAAGAGAAGTAAATCGTTAGTCACACAGGAACTAAGCGAATTCTTCATCAACATCAACGATTAGACCTTAAAGTCTGTTCCGATCTCATGCTAGAATTGGTTCGTCCAACTTTTACTGGGTCTTCCTACATTTCTTCGTCCTCGTGGTCAGTATGGTTCATTCATTCGTCTCTGCATTGTGCTAGCTAGAGCTAAACAAAAGTATTGGTTACAGGCTTAGTCTGTATCGTACTTAGACCGCTATGTTTACAAACTGCACGTTGACCGGCGCTACTCGGAACAAACTTCTAGTATTACTCATTCAAAGTATCTCTGCAGACGGAAGAATCAGGAAGCTCTGTTTGTTGGTACACGTGACGTCATATAAGGCAGTGTACACTGTCAGCGTCCCACGTCCCATTCCCCTCTGCACTCATAGATAGCAGTGTCACGTGTTCTATTCATGCACAAACACGACTGCAGTGCCCTCCGTCAACAACTGCGCTTACTCCTTAAACGAGTAATACAGTCCGCTTTTTATAGGAATGGACTCATCTTTGCACAATTTTTGTTTTGGCATTCTGATACAACCACACGCCACGTATTAACACAACACATGCGCAGTCCAGCATTTCGATTTTTTTTTTCTAATGCAACCAGGTTGTCCTTTATGACATTTCCGGTTTTCTCCCCTGGCATTGGCAGAATTGTAATTCATTTCTAGGTTGGGGCACCTGGAAGGCAGAGTTACGTTGCCCCGATGATGTGATGTGTGATAAATGATAATGAAGCGACAGGAGAGTTCTTAACCTAAATTCCAGACCATGGGCAACCACACGAATAATTCCCTTTAATAAAAAATTCCTATGGTTTGACCGGAAATTGAACCCGTGACCTCATGAACGCTGGCTACTAGCCCATTAGGCTGGTCGCATTTCGAATCTAATTTGAAAGATATGTAAACACATCGTCCATTGAGTGCAAATCTTATTTCACTCGACCAGTTGAAGGTGTAATTGTGTTTATAAAGGACAAGTGCAAACATTTTCTCAACAAACACAAAAGCTGTTCCTCCCCCCCTCGATACAGTAGCTACGCAAACAAATAGACCTTGTTGCGGATATTAACTCAACAAAGAATAATACTGTGTTCTAAAATGTGTTTGTTCACCACTTTCATTGTTACACAACTAACTCACATAGGTTCATGGCCGCACGGACATAAGCTCTCCATACATCCATATCATGAGCTAATGTTTTCCAATCATCCACTGTATAATCTATTTCCCTCGAATCATAATTAATGTATTTTCTCCTCATATTGTCCCATAAACAAGGAAGGCACTTTCCCTCTGGTTTTCCGACAAGAAATTTACATGCCACTCTTTCGTTTCCCATTCTTGCCACGTGCCCTGCCTATAGCAGTTTCAGACTCAACTGTTATTATATCTGGTTTCCCACAAACATCTGCGAAACATGGACTCTTACTTTAAGGGAGGAAAGGAGATTACAGGTATTTGAGAATAAAGTACTTAGGAACATTTTTGGACCAAAGAGAGATGAACAGACAGGTGAATGGAGAAGACTACATAATAATGAACTACATGGTCTTTATGGGAATCCGGATATAATAAGAACAGTTAAGTCTCGTAGACTGCGATGGGCCAGGACATGTTGCACGTATGGGGAATGAAAGACTTGCATGGAATCTTCTTGAAGGAAAGCCAGAGGGAAAACGCCCAGTTGGTAAACCAAGAATGAGGTGGGAGAATAACATTAACTATGTTTTGAGGGAAGTAGATTACACAGGAAATGATTGGAAAGCATTAGCTCAGGATAGGGATGTATGGAGAGCTTATGTCCGGGCGGCCATGAACCTACGGGTTCGATAGTGCCAGTGAGTAAGTAAGTTCCCACAAACATCCTGAAGTCTTATCTATTCATCTGTCCGTTCATCTCTCTTTGGTCCAAAAAAATTCTTTAACTTTATTCTCAAATATTTTTTCCTCCCTTAAAGTAAGAGTGTGTTTTACATCCATATAATACAATTGGGAGAATAATAGTTTTTCTCAGTTTATTTATTTTTTATTTTTTTATTTTTTAGAGAGAGAAGTTGGGACAAGACCCTCTGTAATACATAATAGCACGCATTTCCACAATTGAGCCTATGTTTAATTTCTTTGTTGCATCCATCCAGAGTAATTCTGCCCGAAGGCAGGTCCTTCACTGCAATCATAGCATTTTCATGCTATGCTTGCAGCTTTACTAGGGAATTGTAGGTGTGGTAGCTTCCCGTTGCTTTCCACACCGGTGAAGGATGATGGTGATGATGGCCATATGATTTCGGGGACCATTTGGGCCTTAACTTTTCCTGACATTTGTCTTACAAGTGAGGAAAAACCCCGATAAAAACCTCACCCAGAAAAACTGCCCCGACCGGGGATCGAACCCGGGCCCGCTGCGCGACAAGGCAGCACGCTACCTCGAGACCACAGCGGTGAACACTCTTTGCGTATATCATTCTTGTTTGTAATTAATTAATTATTGTTCTACGTATTTTAACCAAAGAGGTGAATGGAGAAGACTACATAACAGTGAGCTACATGGTCTTTATAGGAAACCAGATATAATAAAAACAGTTAAGTCTCGTAGGCTGCGATGAGCAGGACATGTGGCACGAATGGGGAATAAAAGACGTGCATGGAAACTTCTAGTAGGAAAACCGGAGGGAAAACGCCCAGTTGGTAGACCAAAAATGAGGTGGAAGAATAACATTAACCATGATTTGAGGGAGGTAGATTGTACGGGGAGTGATTGGAAAGCATTAGCTCAGGATAGGGATGTATGGAGAGCTTATCCGCGCGGCCATGAACCTACAGGTTCGATAGTGCCAGTGAGTTAGTTAGTTAGCTAGGTATTTGAATACAGGCACTTCTTTAAAATTTCCCTCGTTTCTTATTAACTGTACATTTTGATTATAAATATGTATTTCTATGTGTGAACATATATCTCTCCTCTTCCGGCCATTTTTTTAATAAAAGATTATTTATTGATTTTCAAAAATAAATCAAAACGCTGTAACATGAGCACTTGGACAATTTTGTCCCAATGAAGGGCACCATTTGAATCAGTGAGCCATTATCTTTCAAATGAAAATAAAAGGGACAAAATAGTTTGAAACATTACAGAATTATGACAGAATTTTAAAACTTAGCTCAAACCAGCACGTGAGAAATTGTACCCGAAGTATTTGTCGGGCTATACATCGGGCCAGAAATTCTTTTAAAAAAAAAGCAGATAGTATAACTGTCACAGGATTGATGATCGGGGCAAGAGGTACTATACCAGGATTCTTAGCCGATTTTTTGGAATTCCTTAGATTTGGACTGGGTGTATCTTTCTAAAATTGCCATCGCTGCCATTAGCGGATCAATTTCAATTTTAAGAAACTATATTTACAAAATTTTCTTCTTCCTTCCAAGTATTAGGCCAAGGCCTGTTACGATCCTATAGAAAATTTTTTCCTCCAGCGTCCTTCCGGGAAATTCTCATATAAGACTTGAAAGCATAATAATAGTCCCTTCGATTGGTTGCTGGCCAAAGGAAGGCAAGACCAGTGATGGGGCTGCCATCTTATAGCCTCTGGTCAGGCTTTTCTGGAGAAGAAAAGAAAATAAAGGAAAAAAGAAATGGAAGAAAGGAAAGACTCTCTAGCCCTCAGATGCCCTAATAGCGTCAGGGTCGAAAAAACAAGAGTTAACCAAGAGAGGTTAGACAGTAAAGTTAAAAGAGTCTGGTATAAGTGGAAGAAATACCAGATCGGTTAAAGATAAAAGTAAGGAGCAAAACACAAGTAAGTGGAAGCAATGTTTTGCTCAGCTTGGGTACCTTGTGGTCGCCATCCACATATCCCCTAGATAGGGACCCCTGAGGGGTTACAAAATTTCTACTTTACAGTATGTATACTTCAATTAGGCCTACAATTTGAATGTTTTTAAATGTATTTACAAAATGTATTTCATCAATTCCAAAAATTAATTGTCTGTATCACTTCGTCCTTGAGGCAATCCTGTAATGAGGAAAGTTGTATATAATAAAAAATTCCAATGGGATGAGAGATTAAAATGTATGTGATATAATAAAGGAAATAGCCTCAAAATGAACATTATACTTTTTTTCTCTCCGTTTTCCTAATAATGTGTAATTTGTGGGTTAGATTGGTTTCGGGGCAACTATTCAATTGGTGTGGACTACGCCGTACAAATAAGTAGTTTCTGTTTTTTATCCTTAAGACGTTCTATATGAGGAACATTAATTTTAGCACAAGATGTGTAGCGTTTGTTTACATAGCTGGAGGCAGCGAGTGTACAAATAGCAGGGAGGGGAAGTAAAGAAAAGACGTTTATAATTGCTTCGACATTTTTAGATTAAAAGAAAACATGGCATTGCCCTAAAGCAAAACTATGCTGTTAATAATGTAATGTCTGATCCAGGGGATACTTTCTCTTGCCATATGGGATTCCTGCTATTAGTATTAACTACTTGTCGATACAACCTGTTTCTCAAAACATGTAACAATAATTCTTCAACATCTCATTAAATTCTCAACAAATTTCCACATTTTCTTAGGACAAAAATGTCCGTCAACCAGAAACTGTATAAAATAAGCAATCCCTCAGCAAGATACTGGTTTATGGTTACGATTTTGCTGGTTTATGGACACAAGAAAAGAAACAAAAATTAAATTTTATAAAGTAATGGCTGTTCCTGTATTAATGTATGGATCGGAATGTTGGACGATCACTAAAAGACAAGAACAAAGATTGGAAGCAGCTGAGATGCGATTTTTAATAAACATAGCAGGATATACTCTGCTGGATAAGAAAAGAAATGAAGATATAAGAAAGGAACTAAATATTTTCAAACATACAAACCGAATAATTAAATATAGGAACGACTGGAAAGAACATGTTGATAGAATGCCAGAAGGAATATTTCCAAAATTATTGCTAAATTATAAACCGCACGGAAGGAGAAATGTTGGACGCCCACACAGAAGATGGTCTGAACAATTTTAACAATTCTAGCTTTCATGAGACCGGGAGCGAGTCAACAGGCTTAATCCCTGGATGATGATGATGATGATGATTTGCTAGTTTATGGAATATTTTGTTAAATTGAAGAAAATCAATTGATGATGCCAGCTTATTAAAAAATGTTTTCGGATAGATGTCATTGAGTGGCCCGTGGTCAGCCTTCCGTCTCATAGTAACATATAAAAAACAAAGACTGTACTACTGTAGGACGGAAAATTTCAGTAAATTTTGCTAACAAGCCTTTTTATTAAGGTTTTTTTTTTATTATATACAGCTTCCCTCAGTAGAGGATTGCCTCAAGGACAAAGTGATACAGACAATTGTTTTTTTTTTTGGAATTTTTTACATTTAAAACAATTCAAATTGTAGGCCTAATTGAAGTATACATACTATAAAGTAGAAATGTTGTAAATATGGTTTCTTAAAATTGAAATTGATCCTCTAATGGCAGCGATGGCAATTTTAGAAAGATACACTCTGTCCAAATCTAAGGAATTCCAAAATTTAGCTAAGAATCCTGGTATAGTACCTCTTGCCGGGATCATCAATCCTGTGACAGTTATACTATCTAGTTGGTATTTATCTTTGTAATAGTCAATTGTTGGCTCATATATGGCTTTCTTTTCAGAGTTAACTGCCTTAGGTTGGCCACTATGAGTCTCAAAACGAATTGTGGGATCTAATATCATACCAATTTTAGAAGATGGTCTAAATGCAATAACATCTATTCGTCTGTTACTCCCATTAGTGGCCACACCATGAACTTCCTCATAAACTGTGTATCCAAAATCTTCCAAGGCTTCTGCCATCATATTTATTTTACGAGCTTGAAAATCTTCACACTCGGTTTACAGTCACACCAATTTGAACCCGCGACCCTCTGGACAAGAGGCAAGGAGCATAATAACTACTTTAGTCCACCGCGGCCGAAATATTTCAAAATGAAAACAACCTCAGTAGCTACTTCGTTAAAAGCAAACGCAAATAAAATGAATTTTTAAAACATGTATCAACATGTACGCTACTAGAATTTCCGAAAATTGTTGTGGCCCCAACGTTAATGGTCGTGTAGATGCGGAGTCACGTGCTGCCGTCTCCCCAGTAAGCAGCTCGCGTTAATAGAGTCGCAGATGCAAACATTGTGGCTTTTATAACGCTCCACTACAACATTACAGCAGAAAAAGGGACATGATATCATCTTTTGTACTGACAGCGTGGCTTCACTTAACATTCTTAGTGGAATCCTGTTGGTAGACAAAGCAAGCTGTAAATATAATCATCATCATCAGTTTCATGGCTCATCAGGCTTCTTTAGATCTCGTCCTTTAACACTGATGAGCCCATGCTATGCTTGCAGCTTTACTAGGGAATTGTAGGCGTGGTAGCTTCCCGTTGCGTTCCACACCGCTGAAGGATGATGATGATGGCCATATGATTTCGGGGACCGTTTGGACCTTAAAGTTTTCGTGACATTTGTCTTACAGGTGAGGGAAAACCCCGATAAAAACCTCACCCAGAAAAACTGTCCCGACCGGGGATCGAACCCGGGTCCGCTGCGTAACAAGACAGCACGCTACCTCGAGACCACAGTGGTGGACATGATCTTTATAGGAAGTCAGATATAATAACAACAGTTAAGTCTCGTAGGCTGCGAAGGGTAGGACATGTGGCACGTATGGGGAATGAAAGAAGTGAATGTAAACTTCTGATTGGAAAACCAGAGGGAAAACGCCCAGTTGGTAGACCAATAATGAGGTGGGAGAATAACATTATCCATGATTTGAGTAGATTATACAAGGGATGATTGGAAAACAGTAGCTCAGGATAGTGATATATGGAGAGCTTATATCCGCGCGGCCATGAACCTACGTGTTCGATAGAGCCAGTGAGTTAGTTAGCTAGGATTTACAAACTGGTGGAAAGTGACACTGGACCGTGATAATTGGAGGATGCAAGTCCAACGCTCAGACATGAGTTGTCGTGCCTGTAATATTGAGGGAGTAGATGATTGGAAAACATTAGTGATGTATGGAGAGCTTATGTCATGATGTTCCAGGTGCCAGTGAGTTAGTTGCGTCAAAGTAGGAAGAAGAAAGACGACATGTGTTCATTTGATTAGAGACAAGTTTGTGTATATAATTTATTTATGCACGCAGATAACAGAGTTCTTTGTAATAAATGTGACAGATGAGCACGAGTTCTGCGAACCGTGATGGCTACAGGGAGTGCAATACTCTTCTATCTTCAAGAAAACATAGCCCTCGTATTTACTTTTGCTCCATTCATTAGTAGAGACCACATTTTTATACTATATAGGGATCACCGGATGAACTATTTCGAAATATGTACATAAACATGTAAAAAAAAAAAAGAAAACAAAATACATAATAAAAATTGTTTAACTATTGATAAGTACTTTTATATCATAGTACATTCACGAATATCGGCCGCGGTGGACTAGTGGTTATGCTCCTTGCCTCTGGTCCCGAGGGTCGTGGGTTCAAACCCAGCCGGGGTCGATGGATGTTTTTAGGACGGAAAAATCCAAGGAGCAAGTCCTCCGGGAGGGACTTTAAGCCGTGGGTCCCGAGTCTGAAGATTTTCAGGCTCGTAAAAAAATCCTTAAGCCTGAATAAAAATACCTCTAAGCAAAATTTACCGAATTTTCCCGTCCTAGTACTACCTTGGTTTCCTAGATGACAGTATGAGGCGGAACGCTGACCACGGACCACTCAAATGAGATCTATACGAAAACAAGTGTAACTAAATTAGTATGGTTCAAATTCTTCCCTGTAGGTGGAGAGCGCCTAAAATCTCTGTAAAGGGAAAAACATGGGCTTACAATACAAAAATACATTCACGAATTTAGGCCATTTGTTGACCTGTTTTGGCCTCCAGAGAAACACCATCCAAAAGTATTTTCAGTCGACGTCCTGCAGGTTGATATCTTAATATTTGTTTGGGTTATATAAATCTTCCACAATTAAAATGGATTTTTGTTTAAAAAAAAAACTTAGTTAATTAGTTCAAATCGTGTAGGCGTTTCAAAACATGTTTCATCTTCGGCATGTTGGTACCAAATGTCATGCTGAAGATGAAATATGTTTTGAAAGGTTTTTTTAAACAAAAATCCATTTGAACTGAGGAAGAAAGTGCTTACATGAGCTCAATTGTGATTACAATGAATTTTAGAAATATTGAAAATACCCAACATCACAATTATAAATAATTTTGAAAATACTTAATTTTATTTATTTATTTCTTGTAATGTGTAACAAAATGCATAAAATACGTAATATTAAAATTATAATGAGACGTTAAAATGTTTAATTAATTAAATATTTATTTATTCTAATGGCGGAAACACGAATTTCATTATTTTCTCAAGCGATTGCAAGATTTTTAAAACGATTTTATGTAACTAAAAACGAATCTTCTTGTAGGAAAGCCAGAGGGAAAACGTCCAGTTGGTAGACCAAGAATGAGGTGGGAGAATAACATTAACTATGATTTGAGGGAAGTAGATTATACAGGGAATGATTGGAAAGCATTAGCTCAGGATAGGGATGTATGGAGAGCTTATGCCCGAGCGGCCATGAACCTAAGGGTTCGATAGTGCCAGTGAGTAAGTAAGTGAGTAAAAACGTGGGAAAAAAATATTTTTTTTTACACAAATAGTGTACATACCATAGTATGTCGCATCGGTTTAGGTACAATCCTGAAGTCTATCACAGCACGAAACACAGTAAGTCAAAAAAATGTCTACCCCGCCAGGTATCGAACCCGGGCCCAGTAGTCAGAGTAAAAACAAATATGTATTTATATAGATATTCCAGCCCTGTTAAATCAACTGTAATAGGCAGCTGTCAAGCATCAACTATATTCAACTCCTGGCGCGACAGGCCTAGAAGGCCCTTACCCTATCAGCCGGCTGCTGGCCTCACACCCACATGTGTCAATCACAGAGGTAGATGATCATCAGCCAGTGTAGGGGTGACATGTGGTCATCATGTCGAGTCCCCCCAGCCGTTATAGCTGGTTTTCTCAACCAGGAGCCGCTACTTATTGTAGCTACCCAAATGCCTCACGATGCTGGGTAGGCACCTGTCCCATACTGGCCGAAATACCATGAGAAAATTTCTTCCCCCGTGGAGACTCGAACCAGCGCAAGTCCCGTAGCTCTGCGCCAAGGCTTCCTACCTTAACCACTCGGTTACGGCGCGGGACAAGCATGAACTATATATATAGTTGACACCACAGGTGTAGAAGCCCCTTGACCCACTAGCCGACTACTCAACTTTATACCCGCCGATCGGTAGGATTCGAACCTGGAGTCACAATCGGGGCGGCCACGCGTGCTAGTCACGTGTCTCACCGTATACAGGGTGCTCTAAAATTCCCCTTACAAACTTCTAGGACTTGTAGACGGGACTGAGTTGATAATATGTAGAATTGAAAACCATGTCCGGAAACTTACAGTTTCGTGTTACAGCCGTTTGAAAACAAGCATTGCCTGAAGGTACGTCACGTGTCTCCACGAGTAATAGCTTCGCGATTCGTCTAAATCGAAAATTTCTCTATTTCTCTTCTTTCTTCTGAGTATTCCAAGACTTGTTTTTTTTAATGTTAAATTTTTTCGAAATTTTGAAAATTAATTGTGAAGGATGTAACCGGGATTATTAATGCAAGTCATGATTCAGTTTCAATTTTGTTTCTTTGGTTATTAATGAGTTGAATTGTAAAACGAGAGCAATAACAGGATACAAAAGGGCCGATAAAAAGAAAAACGAAGATATAAGAACAGAACTTAATATATTTAATCTCTGTGAAAGAATAAAATATTATCAAAATGCTTATCTTCAGCACGTATTACGAATGAATGAACAGCGCATACCAAGATGAATGTATAATTATAAACCAAAAGGGAGAAGAATGTTGGGAAGACCACTGAAGAGATGGAAGGACCAATTCGACCTATAATGAGATCGAAACAGGCCATTGGGCTTAATCCTTGTTGTTAATGATGATGATGATGATGATGATGAATTGTAAAACAAGTGATGTACTGTGTCACGCCTCATAATAAATTACTTGTAAAAGTGATCGCGTTAAAAACATGTTTTCAAACGGCTGTAGCAAGGAAACGGTAAGTTTCCGGACATGGGTTCCAATTCTAAATATTATCAACTCAGTCCCATCTACAAGTCCTAGAAGTTTGTAAGGGGGATTTTAGAACACCCTGTATAGGCCTACTCGATCTTTAAGCTACTAATGTGTATCAAGTTATGAGCTTTCTTAACTGAATTAATTTTGGTGTTTAGAGTTCAATGGAGTCTGAAGGAGGTAAACAGGGTTAGTCCCTTCTCAAGTCACTTTGTTCTCATCCGCTCAACTGTGCTGCGCTTCTGATTTGATTTATCTGCAGGAGAACCATCCTCAACAAGCGAGCACCATTACATTTGTCATGCTTTAAAAACTACGTTATTTATTGCCTAAATTTCACTCTTTGATTAGTTACACGAATTTAATAATATTTTTGCGCGATAGTGCAATGGCGGCACGAATGGGGAATGAAAGACGTGCATGGAAGTTTCTTGTAGGAAAACCAGAGGAAAAACGCCCAGTTGGTAGACCAAGAATGAGGTGGGAGAATGACATCATTCGTGTTTTGAGGGAAGTAGATTATACAGGGGATGATTGGAAAACATTAGCTCAAGATAGGGATGTATGGAGAATGCGGCCATAAACCTGAGGGTTTCATAGTGCCAGTGAGAGAGAGAGAGAGAGAGAGAGAGAGAGAGAGAGAGAGAGAGAGATTTATCGATTCTGCACTGTGATATAATCTACCGAACAACCCCTAGTAGCGAGAGAAAGTTTAATTATAGCACCAAGTCATTTGAGGAAGAACAAGATTAACGATATTACTTCTCTCTCCTGTATCCCTCTTCAGTTCGATCGAATAGTCACATTCAGTTGGCTATTCTGGACTCGAGGTAGCGGGCAGCGGGCCCGGGTTCGATTCCCGGTCGGGACAAGCTTCCTGGGTGAGGTTTTTTTCGGGGTTTTTCCTCATCTGTTAGACAAATGCCAGATAGCTTTAAGGCCCAAAATGTCCCCGAACATCATCTGGCCATCATTATGGAAAGCAACGGGAAGCTACCACACCTGTGATTCCCTAGTAAAGCTGCAAAACATAGCATGAAAATACTATGATTGCAGTGAAGGATCTGCCCTAGGGCAGAACACAATAGAATATAATTCTACTTCTAAAATAAGTTTTTTTTTCTTAAGTTGTAAGTCGGCCGCGGTGGACTAGTGGTTACGCTCCTTGCCTCTGGTCCCGAGGGTCGTGGGTTCAAACCCGGCCGAGGTCGATGGATTTTTTAGGATGGAAAAATCCAAGGAGCAAGTCCTCCGGGAGGGACTTTAAACCGTGGGTCACGAGTCTGAAGATTTTCAGGCTCGTAAAAGATTCTTAAGCCTGAATGAAAAGGCCTCTAAGCAAAATTTACCGAATTTCCCTGTCCTGGTATTACCTTGGTTTCCTAGATGTCAGTATGAGGCGGAACGCTGACCACGGACCACTCAAATGACATCTATACAAAAACAAGTGTAACTAAATTAGCATGGTTTAAATTCTTCCCTGTAGTAAATCTCTGTTAAGTGAAAACATGGGCTTACATTACATTACAAGTTGTAAGTAATGTATACTAATTGATTTGAGGAAGTAGATTATACAGGGAATGATTGGAAAGCATTGGCTCAGGATAGGGATGTATGGACAGCTTATGTCCGCGCGTCCACGAACCTACGTGTTCGATAGTGCCAGTGAGTAAGTAAGTTACAGCAGTGTTGCCATTGTTTTGATGGGAGAATGTCTTTTATTTCCTATCTTCGTCCCTCCACCTGTTTAGAAAAGATATATGTGGCCCACAAGTTCATTATAATTGGACAGCCCTGTACTAGAACAAACATCAACAACGCGATCGATTGACGTCCAGATCACGTTCTGTATTATTTACACCACGAATGATATCAGAGTTGTCATTCACCATTTTATATTTAAAAGGACATTTTGTGTCAGTGACCCTGATGAAGTTTACTATAAACGCAGCTAGTTTTAAAAAAGTGCGTCATTTTTCAAGAACACTCTCTTCAAGATACCGTAAATGGAACCCAAGTGAAGATATCATCTTTACTGGTGATCAAAACTTGTCAAACCTGTATGAGTCAACTGCTATAGTTCCAACTCACTGGCACTGTCCAACCTGAATGATATAAGCTATTCATATTTCCCCATCCTAAGCAATAAAGCTTTTGAAACATTGCCTGTATAGGCCTACAATTTACCCTTCAAATCATTATAAAAGTTTAGAGCAGTCATTTTACATCTTTGAGACTTTTTAGTAAGGTAAGATCTCACAACAGGTTACTGGCCTCAAGTGAGCAAGTCCAGTGGTGGGGTTGCCACCTTAGGCCTCTGGACAGGCGCGATTATGATACAGCATTTACTCTGTATCATGAAACGGTTATACCGCCGTCACTCGGTCCCCAGAGCCAGGTTGCACCATTGGCCAGACCCATACTATGTTACGGCAGTGAGGCCTGGACAATTCGCAGTGTAGATGAACAAAGACTAACTGCGGCAGAAATGAAATTTATGAGATGTACTGCAGATTACTCAAGAACAGACCATAAAAGCAATTCTGAGATTCTCAAAGAATTACAAACAGAATCAGTCATGGAATATGTACAAAAATACAGAAACAACTGGAAATCTCACGTAAGGAGAATGAGCAGAACAAGAATACCACGTCAAATCTTAAATTACCAGCCACCAGGCAAGAGATCTTTGGGCAGACCCTTCAAACGTTGGATTGAGACCGTAACAGACCACTAGGTCTATCACATGAAAGGAAGAAGAAGAAGAAGAATATCATTATAAAAATTAATTTCGCAGGAATGAAGATATTGAGATTGTTCTCGTGAAAAGTTAAAAAAAAAAAACATCTTCACCGAACCTAGTAGACATCGAAAAACACAATGGCCAATATATATATATATATATATATATATATATATCGGATATTGACAAAGACCCATGCCTGCTTGAGTCGGGGCTTCGGACTCGAGTTCTCTAAACGTCTGTCCTTTAGCGCGCTAACCACACTGCGCTACTCAAGCATTCCAATACACGCCTACAATTGTCGTACTGAATGTAGTATTCTCAATTCACACAAGCGGTAGCTGCAATTGTTCCAACTGCCATCTCGCGGCTAACGTAACAGTTAAGCAAATTTTTAAAGAGAATATTTACTTTATAGCAGTAACGCTTTTATATATAGATATTATAAATATATTTTTGACATTTGGCAATGAAGGCAAATATGATATGAAAAGAAAAATGAATGCTTTTATAAAAGCGTTACTGCTATAAAGTAAATATTCTCTTTAAAAATTTGCTTAACTGTTACGTTAGCCGCGAGATGGCAGTTGGAACAATTTCAGCTACCTCTTGTGTGAATTGAGAATACTACATGTATAAGAAAATTGTATGCTTGTATTGGAATTCTTGAGTAGCTCAGTTGGTTAGAGCGCTAAAGGTACAGACTTTAGAGACTCGAGTTCGAATCCCGACTCAAGCATTCATTTTTCTTTTCATATCATATTTGCCTTTATTGCCAAATGTCAAAATATATTTATAATATCTATATATAAAAGCGTTACTGCTATAAAGTAAATATTCTCTTTAAAAATTTGCTTAACTGTTACGTTAGCCGCGAGATGGCAGTTGGAACAATTTCAGCTACCTCTTGTGTGAATTGAGAATACTACATGTATAAGAAAATTGTATGCTTGTATTGGAATTCTTGAGTAGCTCAGTTGGTTAGAGCGCTAAAGGTACAGACTTTAGAGACTCGAGTTCGAATCCCGACTCAAGCATTCATTTTTCTTTTCATATCATATTTGCCTTCATTGCCAAATGTCCAAAAATATATTTATAATATCTATATATATATATCATATTTGCCTTCATTGCCAAATGTCAAAAATATATATATATATATATATATATATATATATATATATAGAGTTAATTAAATATGGCCCAAAAAATTTAATAGGTAGATTGAGGGACTTGTATAATAAGTGCATTGCAATACAGAAGATTCCTGATGAATGGAAAATAAGCTACATAGTACCAATATACAAGAAGGGCGATAGAAGAGACGCAAAAAACTACAGAGGAATAAGTATAAATAACACATTATATAGAATATTTACGAAGTTATTAAAAACAAAGTTACAAAAAGATGTTAAAGACAAATTAGGAGAAGATCAAAATGGATTCAGACCAGGAAGGTCATGTGTTGACAATATATTTGCAATACAACAGTTAATTGAAAAACGGACTGCAGTTGGAGAAGAAACCCATTTGACAATGATAGATTTAGAGAAAGCTTATGACTCAATTCCGAGGAACAAATTATGGGAAGTATTGGAGAAATACAATATTGACAGAAACCTAATAGAAATTATTAAACAAACCTATAAAGATAACTCCGCTTATGTTAAAATGGGAAATATAATGTCTAATCCTATAAACACCTCAAAGGGATTGAAACAAGGGTGCAGTCTATCACCAATTTTATTTAATATTTATGTAGAATTTATATTAACGATGGAAACAAAGCTGCAAAGGTATGGGGATCCCAATAGGCAACATATTTTTGCTGACATTACAATTTGCCGATGATCAACTGGTTTTAGCGCAAGACAATTTTGATATGGAATTCATGATAAAAAGGTTGAAAAGCACATATGAATCATGGGGTCTCACAGTAAATTTACAAAAAACAGAATATCTGGCAATAAATAGCAATGAAAGAGAAAACTTAGTATTGGAAGATGGAATCCAAATAAAGCAAGTGAAACAAACTAAATATTTGGGAATGATTATGGATAACATCGAAGGTATAGGCAAAGAGAACATAAAACATAGAATTGAATTGAGTAGCAAAATAATATCATCATTAAATTCCATATGGTAGCATAAGCATATTTGGAAAGATACAAAAAAATATATTGGTAAAACATTGGTGGAATCTGTTGCAATGTACGGAAGTGAGGTAGGGACAATCAATAAGTACTACAAGAATAGACTAATAGCTCTAGAAATGGATTATTTACGAAGAAGTGCCAGAAAGTCTAAATTAGAACGTGTCACAAATAAGGAAATTAGAAACAAAATGGAAGCAGAAGAAAACATAATTGAAAGAATTGAGGAAAAAGGAATTAAAGTGGTTAGGACATGTTTTAAGAATGGAAGATGAGCGATGGCCGAAGCAACTATATGAATGGCATCCTAACAGAAAGAAGAAAAGAGGAAACCAAGGTTAACATGGAAGGAAAACATGAAGACAGTAATGCAAGCTAGAGGGCTAAGCATCGAAGATGCCCAAGACCGTAGGCTTTGGAGGTTTGGCACGGGAAGACGGCAGCAGCTGTAAAAACCCGAAGATAGATAGATATATATATATGTGTGTGTGTGTGTGTGTGTGTGGTGTGTGTGTGTGTGTGTGTGTGTGTGTGTGTGTGTGTGTGTGTGTGTGTGTGTGTGTGTGTGTGTTAATCCTCTAGCGCCAAAAAGACGTTTTCCCTCTGGTGTTCCTACAATAATCTTCATGTCCATCTTTCATTCGCTATTCGTGACACATGCTCTGCCCATCGCAGTCTGCGAGACTTTACTGTTCTTCAATATTTCTAAAATTTTCCACCGCTGTGGTCTCGAGGTAGCGTGCTGCCTTGTCACGCAGCGGGCCCGGGTTCGATCCCCGGTCGGGGCAGTTTTTCTGGGTGAGGTTTTTATCGGGGTTTTTCCTCACGTGTAAGACAAATATCAGGAAAACTTTAAGGCCCAAACGGTCCCCGAAATATATGACCATCGCAATCATCAACTTTCATATTTATCTTAGTTTAAGCTTAGGATTAGGGACTCTCCTGACACTATCATCATCATCACCCATCATATCATCGGAGCAACGTAACCCCGCCTTCCAGGCGCCCCAACCTCAGAAGTGGGTTACAAGTATGCCATGCCAGGAGAGAACACCAGGAATGTCGAAAGACAACCTGGGGCATTTGCAAAAAAAAAATCTAAAATTAATTGTAAATACAATGAGGCCATGTAGTATTTTTTAAATATTAATACAAGTACCAGATTAGGCCTATATATATAATCTTCCTCAATTAAAATGGATTTTTTTGTTTAAAAAACTTCGTCAATTAGTTAAAACCATGTAGGCCTTCCAGTACACGTTCCATCTTCATCATGTCATATGGTATTGATGTTGGTGTATAAATTGCATCAATATTGTGACATTAATACAGTACCATATGACATGATGAAGATGGAACACGTACTGAAAGGCCTACATCTAATTGACAAAGTTTTTTAAACAAAATAATCCATTTTAATTGAGGAAGATTTATATGTATATATATATATATATATATATATATATAAATAAGAAAGTTTTCTTGGGTTTTCCGCGTCTTGGATTCAAGTTCGGCCCCTGGCCACTGACTCCGACGTTTCGGCATGATCCCACATGCCATTATCAAGGAATGGTAAGTTCGAGTCACAGGTTTAGGCCTAATATATTTAAACAAATAGAGTTTTCGCTGTGGTCCGTTTCCGAAGACGTACACCCATCCAAGGTTTAGTTCTTATGTAGTTAAACACCTTCAGTTTTCAGTGTGGTCCGTTTCCGAAGCCGTACACCCATACAAAGTTCAGTTCTTATGTGGTTAACCACCTTCAGTTTTCAGTGTGGTCCGTTTCGGAAGCCGTACACCCATCCAATATAACATATATATATATATATATATATATATATATATATATATATATATCTCAGGTAGTTGTGTTAATATTAAAAAAATAACTTATTATTATTCTTTATTTGTAGGATTTTCATCAGGTTTATTTCCAAAATCACTCCTCGGAGGAAGACGTATTGGATGTGCAGCCACTGTCTATCCATCTCTTGGCTGGTCTTCCTCTTGTTCTTCTCCCGTCCATTGGTCTATCTTCTTCAGCTCTTTTTGCAAGCCGGTTGTCTTCCATTCTTTATATATGATCTTTCGAATATATTCGTCTGTCTATAATAAATTTGGTTATGTCTTGAATATGACATTTGTCCCTAATTTCTATGTTGTGTATTTTATCAAATAATGTTTTCCCCTGAATAGTTCTTTAAGATCTTCATTTCACATGTGCTTATTATTTGTTTAGTTTATGTAGTATCAGCCCTAGTTTCTGCTCCATATACGATAACTGGTGCATTTTGTACATGCAAATTTTGCGTTCAATTGACATGTTTGTTGCGCCAAATTAAATCTTTCATATACCCTGATATTTGTGCTGCTTTATCAGCTATCTGATCTCCCATAATAACAATAACCATGATCAGGTGAATTATACAGGAGATTGGAAAAGATTAGAGCAGAGGATATGGATGTATGGACAGTTATGTCTGATTGTGCCAGAAGATAAACACAGCTGTTTAGCGGAACTGTATATTTCATTCATTACGCCCTTGACCTCTTCTCTTGTTCACGAGGAACAATAGGACCGCCCTTGACAATAAGCCTGCATACCTACGCTATTTAACGTTTTCCGTTATAATTGTTGAGAATCTGAGAGCCACATTGCGGTACTTTGATGCACACAGTAGCTCCATTCAACTTGTAATTCACAGCACGTACGTCTAAACCTGCCACACGCTACAGTTTTTAATTGGTACCAGAGTGAGTAGAATTAATATAGATTTTATAAAATAATTGGATATATAAAGTCACTTTACATCAACCACATGTAGATTTATGGCAGGATTTTAATATTGTAATGAATATGAAACCTAAATTTAATAATTTTATATTATAAAATTATTTTAATATTTAAATATAACTTAAATAAAAACATCTAAATAATTCATTGTTAGTTATTGTTGAATAAAAATGTCTCCATAACAATGAAAGAAATTGCACTACATAACAGTCTTTGTAAAGAATGCTTTTAAATTTGTTTTAAGTCATTGTTGTCAAAATTATAAATCCTTCTGTTATAACTGTAATAAGAACACCTGCTTAACTTCATATTCTTAAATGAAAGTAAACTAAACTCTAATTGGATGTTAAAACAATTAACTTTCTTATTTAACAAATCAAATTAAACCTTATATTTAAAGAACTATTAACCAATAGAATTTAAAATTACCATCATGTGATGTAATAATGGTCTTAAAATTATAAAAGAATTACACTATTCATTCTGCATACAACTTTCCACAAAGATAGAAGCAAATAGAGCTCTCCTGATAAAATGTAATATTTAATACAAGAAGAAAAATTGATTCAAGAAACGAAAATAATTTAATTTTAATTGACAGTGAAGAATAATACCACCTACATTTACTTAATCTCCTGGAAACTTTAAGTGAATAAATTTGCAATGATTTCATTATTTCTACAAGAAACACTTTTTAGTAATTTTGAAGTGTTTTCCTATCCAGTGTACCAATTTCCGGCTCTACCGAAAACTAAACCCAACCTGAACCAGTAATTCTTTTTGGGACACCAATCATTCTTCAAAATGTTACGATATCGGGCATGAAGAAAACTACTTCTTCAAGAGTGAGTAGAATTAATATAGATTTTAGAAAATAATTGGAAATACCACACCTATAATTCCCTAGTAAAGCTGCAAAGCATAGCGTGAAAATGCTATGATTGCAATGAAAGACCAGCCCTTGGGCAGAATTTCTATGGATGGATGCAATCACAATATGAAAGAAGATTTGTTCGTTTTAATGTAATTTAACACCTCCTTGCACCGGTGCACTTCCATCCTGTATACACGGTTGCCGACACAGGGACAGATGAAACGAAACGGCCGACATGTGTATGGAAAAGTGGTGGAATGAATTTTTTTTAGGAGTAAAGCGGGAGAAAACTTCAACCTCTACAAATATTTACACTTCACAGAGACATTTTCTACAGAACATAGTCTATTTACGTGGCTCGCTAATGACCTCACAGTGGAATAATACCTCCCGACATCGCATATGGTGGATTGTCAATTCCTAGACAATAAATTAACGCAAAACTTCTGTCGTGACATGTTTCTCAGGGAATTCCAAACATATCGTTCTCCACGTACCAGCATTAATACACCTGATGTCCCCAGTGCGTCGCTAGAAATCACTAAATGAAAATCAAACACTTTAAAAAGGTGCTCGTAGCCATCAAATCTTCAGAGGATGAGGAAGGTCTACAACTCAATGGTATTAATAAGCTGTTAGTTTATGCTGACTATTTAACTCATGCCCCAAATGGGACTCAATGACCAATCACGTTTCAATGATTTCTGTTTTTAAACAACCAATCAGAGTCGTGTTTCACGAACTATTTATCAGTGTTATACTTACCATCTTAAAGAAAGCTCCTCCTTTTTAATATTCTGAACAGGTCTGACCATTATTTTGCAGTGACTGAGCCCATGAGAAATACGGCTACCAGATTGTATATATAGTGCATGAATGTCAACACATGCCGCATTCGGGAGTTAATATAAAAACATTTGTAGCAAATGATTATACCACCAAAAAAAAAAACCACTGTTTGCATTTTCTTATATGTATTTTTTCCCAGGTAACAATCCAGAAAAATATAATTGTCATATTTACTTCATACGACATCAGAAATGAATTAATATACAGTTTGATTTGTTTCAATTTTTCTCCACTAGAGAGCATTTTTACAATATTGCGTTCCATTGGCAATAAATAGTATGATCTGGTTGCAGTGATAAACAAAAGAAGCAGATGAAGCGTAGCTATCATTTCTCATTTGTTTTCAAACATCGCCGTTTACATTAAATATATAAATATTATAAAATAACTATATTTAAATAATGATTTGTGAGTAAACAGCATAATTTTATTCGTTAAATAGTCCTAACAAATGCCACTCTTGATTTCCAAATTCTCTAGATAAATTCACTCCTCACTTCGTGAGTCGTGAATTTATCGATAATTTGGAAATCACTCGTGGCATTACTTATGATGATGTAGTAGTAAAAAGCCAATACGCACATTATATTGAGTAACAGTAAAAAATTGGGGCTGCAAGTAAACATCAATAAAGCTAAATATAAGGTACACATAGAAATGCATTACATAATGGGAATAGTTTATAACAAACGAGGGAAATTTTGAGGAAGTGACTTGAATTCAAATATCTAGGAACAAAAATTACAAACAGAAATGAGATGCACAAAGAAATTAAACATAGGCTCAATTCTGGAAATGCATGTTATTATGTATTACAGGTCCACCGCTGTGGTCTCGAGATAGCGTGCTGCCTTGTCACACAACGGGCCCGGGTTCGATCCCCGGTCGGGACAGTTTTTCTGGGTGAGGTTTTTATCGGGGTTTTATCCTCACCTGTAAGACAAATGTCAGGAAAACTTTAAGGCCCAAACGGTCCCCGAAATCATATGGCCATCATCATCATCCTTCACCGGTGTGGAAAGCAACGGGAAGCTACCACACCTACAGTTCCCTAGTAAAGCTGCAAAGGATAGCATGAAAATGCTATGATTCCAGTAAACCACCTGCCCTCGGGCAGAATTACTATGGATGAATGAATGTATTACAGGGACTTATGTCGTCCCACCTTCTCTCAAAAAACGTTAAACTGGAAATATATAAAACTGTTATTCTACCAGTTATATTATATGGATGTGAAACATGGACTCTTACTTTAAGGGAGGAGAATAAATTATGAGTATTTGATTATAAAGTTCTTAGGAAAATGTTTGAACCAAAGAGGGATGAACAGACAGGTGAATGGAGAAGACTGCATCACAATGACCTATATGATCTTTATGGGAAACCAGATACAATAAGAATAGGTTGCGAAGGGAAGGACATGTGGCACTAATGGGAAATTAAAGAGAGACATGAAACCTTCTTATAGGAAAACCAAAGGGAAAACGCCTAGTAGGTAGGCCAGGAATATGTGGCAAATTATCATTAACAATCATTTGCGGGAAGCTGATTATACTGAAGATGAATGGAAAACATTAATTCAGGATAGGGATGTATGGAGAGCTTATGTCCTCACTGCCATGAACCTACGGGTTCGATATTTTCATGGAGTTAGTTATAAACGAAATGTACTCTCATTTAACAAAAAATATTAATGAATTTGTGTAATTAAAATCAGATACATAAAATATGTGCTACCATTTACCATATGTTTTTCATTATGACATCCCCTTAAAATCACTGGATATAATCAATTGACAAATGCTAGGTTTTGTTAGAGAAGCAGAAAAAGGCTGTGACCAAAGATTGTTGTTGTGTCAACTACGGTGGTATTTTATTAGACTCTCTGGTTTACAATAAGTGGCCAATTTAGTTAATTTCCTTCAGAAATCGATTCTATTGTTGAAACAGGCCTGCCATGAAGTTTAATGTGATGAAATAGTAAATTCTTCTTAACGTTGGCTATGTCTTGATAGTAATTCGTTCTGAGAAATACAACATTATGTAATGATTATTCCTGTTGCTGCAACAAATAATCTTCCAGGAATGCATTACACTGTTTTACTGAGAATGCGATAAAAATGCTATTTCCCTTCCAACGCAACGTATACTCTATTATATTCCAAATGCACATCTACGTGTCTGCATTCCATCCGTCTATCGATGGTAAATTACAACTCGCAATCGATATTCTGATATTATTACGTCACATAATATGAAAAGAAACGTCTCTCAAAATAACGTTAAACTGAAAATACAGTACGGGGTTAATCATAAATATGGTTACACGTTTGATCGCGTTGTGCGATGAAAATATTACCTTCTTCTTCTTCACTTCACGGGCTAGGCAAATTGCCTGTTCCGCCTCACAGTTGTTCTGTCCATCTTTTCACTGGCCTTCCTACATTCCTTGAACCTCTTGGCTTGTAGTTGAATGTTGCTCTTGGTAATCTTGTTACATTCATTCTTTCCACATGTGTAAACCATTTCTCTCTATATTCTCTGATTTTCTCATCCAATGGATATATATTTAACTCTGTTCTTATATCTTCATTTCTTATCCGATCCGATCTTGTGCAGACTTTTGTTCTTCTAAGGAAGTTCATTTCTGCGCTTTGTATTCTACTTTACAGTTTTTTGGTTATTACCCAAGTTTCACTCCCATAAAGTAATGCAGGAACTGCCAATGTTTTATAAAACTTCAATCTAGTATCTCTTCTTGTTTTGTTCTTTAATGTTTTATGCATAGTTCCACATATCATTTGAAATTTCGACAGTTTCATATGTATGTCTCTTTCAGTTTTTGTGTTTATAGTAAAATTACAACCCAAATAATTAAAAATTTTAACTTGTTCCAGAGGTTTGTTGTCTATTACGATTTTTGATCTTATAGGATCGTTTCCACAAAATGCCATTATTTTTGTTTTTTCTTTCGATATTTTGAAATTATTTTCTTGGCATAACTGATTTAATTGATGTAAAGAGTACTGCAAATAATTTTCATTTTCTTGAATAATAACCATAGGCCTATAATACAATATTACCGTTACAGGAAACATGAAATTACCGTTGGAAAGACAATTATTCAAATTACAACAATGGAATAAAACAAAACAGTGTAGAACTTACGTCATTAGTAAAAATGGCGTTGAATATGCAACAGCAAATTACAATTGCTGCATGGGCAATAACATATGCTAATGATCGTGAGGCCGCAAGACGTGAGTTTAACGTAGCTTTGCAGCCGTCGACTGTGGGGAAGTGGAGAAAACGACTGCTGGAAACGGGAAGGATGCAGAAAATCAAACCTCCTGGAAGACCTCGCATTAGCACGGATGCAGAAACAACGAAGAGAATTGTGGAGGCATTCGACGCTAGCCCACAAAAATCAACCTGCCAAGCTGCACGTGAGCAGTGATTAGTTTTGTTTTGATCTATTGTTGTAATTTGAAGGATTCCCTTTCCAATGATAGCATCGTATTTCCTTTAATACTAATATTTTCGTCACAAAATGCGATAAAACGTATAGCCATATTTCTGAATTCATCATGATGAACATTTTAGTGGGATCTGTCGCCTGTTGTTTACTCAAGGTGATTCACGTCTTGACCTTCCCAAATCTCTCTCTCCGTTTGGTTGATGTTGTAGAAATAGTTTTGGTAATCTTCCCCTTTCCATCGTCAAAACATGTAGTTTACAATTTTGTTCATTTTTTTCTTATCATTCAATATATTTTCGACTTTAAATTTTTTTCTCATATCAATATTTCCAACATTATGAATCCAAGAAGTGGTCTCAAAAATTGCATATGTGCTGCTTCCAATTTCTTTTTATAAAGACTATATAACAATGAATTACATGGTCTTTATAGGAAGCCAGATATAATGAGAACAGTTAAGTCTCGTAGACTGCGATGGGCAGGACATGTGACACGAAAGGGGAATGAAAGATGTGTATGGAAGCTTCTTGTAGGAAAACCAGAGGGAAAACACCCAGTTGGTAGACCAAGAATGGGATGGGAGAATAACATTAACCATGATTTGAGGGAAGTAGATAATACAGGGGATGATTGGAAAACATTGGCTCAGGATAGACATGTATGGAGAGCTTATGTACGCGCGGCCATGAACCTACGGGTTCGATAGTGCCAGTGAGTTAGTTAGTAAGTTATAGGCTGAATTCAAATACCTAGGAAAAATAATCACAAACAGGAATGAGATGCACAAAAATTAAACATAGGCTTAATTTTGCAAATGCGTGCTATTATGCATTGCAGGGACTCTTGACGTTCCAACTCCTTTCAAAAAACGTTAAACTGAAAATATATAAAACTGTTATTCTACCAGTTATATTACATGGATGTGAAACATGGACTCTTACTTTAAGGGAGGAAAGGAAATTACGAGTATATGAGAATAAAGTTCTTAGGAAAATGTTTGCACCAAAGAGAGATGAACAGACAGGTGAATGGAGAAGACTACATAACAGTGAACTACATGGTCTTTATAGGAAGCCAGATATTATAAGAACAGGACATGTGGCAGGAATGCAGAATGAAAGATGTGTATGGAAGCTTCTTGTTGGAAAATCAGAGGGAAACGCCCAGTTTGCAGACAAAGACTGAGGTGGGGAGAATAACATTAACTATGATTTGAGGGAAAGAGATTATAGAGGGGATGATTAGAAAACATTAGCTCAGGATAGGGATGTATGGGGAGTTTATGTCCGCGCGGTCATGAACTTATGGGTTCGATAGTGCCACAGATTGAGTAACACTGTCGTAGAAACATTTGGTTTCGGTTGTTTTCTTAACGAAATCGATAATCCCCCGCTCATAAAACGGTTTCTCTGATGTACCGATTGGAGCTGTTAACTATAGCGTCAGGAACTTGTATATTTTTCTTGTACGGGCGGAACTACGTCTACATTTTAAGCCGTGGTGTAATTTACAATGGCTGGGGTGACTTTGTATTCGAACGGAAGTTGATAGAGTACAAACAACCGGTACGTGACTTGCACCATGTTAAGTCTTGCTGCTTTCTTAACTTCAATATGTTTATTAATTTATAATTATAACTAGTTAATAAATTAAATAACAGAAGTACATTCAATTGTATGGTAAGTGCTGAGACAAACCAAACATGGCGGTTACTAGTCAGTTTTTAATTCCAGATTTCAGGTAAACCTCTATTTCTAATTGTCGGATTTCACTCATTTTTTGATATCTTACTTATTTACTTACTCACTGGCACTATCGAACCTGCAGGTTCATGGCCGCCCGGATATAAGCTCTCCATATATCCCTATCCTGAGTCAATGTTTTCCAATCATCCACTGTATAATCTACTTCCCTCAAATCAAAGTTAATGTTATTCTCCAACCTCATTCTAGATCTACCAACTGCCCCTTTTTCCTCTGGTTTTCCTACAAGAAGCTTCCTTCCACGTCTTTCATTCCCCATTCGTGCCACATGTCCTGCCCATTGCAGTTTACGAGACTTAACTGTTCTCATTATATCTGGCTTCCTATAAAGACCATGTAATTCACTGTTATGCAGTCTTCTCCATTCACCTGTCTGTTCATCTATCTTTGGTCCAAAAATGTTCCAAAGAACTTTATTCTCAAAAACTCGTAATCTCCTTTCCTCCCTTAAAGTAAGAGTCCATGTTTCGCATCCATATAATATAACTGGTAGAATAATAGTTTTATATATTTTCAGTTTAACGTTTTTTGAAAGGAGTTGGGCAGGACATGTTGCGCGTATGGGGAATGAAAGACGTGCATGGAAACTTCTTGTAGGAAAGCCAGAAGGAAAACGCCCAGTTGGTAGACCAAGAATGAGGTGGGAGAACAACATTAACTATGATTTGAGGGAAGTAGATTATACAGGGAATGATTGGAAAGCATTAGCTCAGGATAGGGATGTATGGAGAGCTTATGTCCGCGCGGCCATGAACCTACGGGTTTGATAGTGCCAGTGAGTAAGTAAATAAGTAAGTAAGTTAGTCAGTAGTGTGTGCGTGTTGTCCTTTAGCATCTCCTCGCTATCGGCCATAAACCTCCACTTCTAATCGTCAGATTTCACTCATTTTGTGATAATAACTACCTCGGATTATTTTAATAATTTCCGTTGTGAAAGATCGAATATTGTGACCGCATTAAATTTTTAATTTTCAGGTGAACTCCTACACCTAATGGTTTTAGAGGGTCCAAACAACTCAAACACACAAAAAAGTATTCCAATTCGGTCCATTCGTTTAGGAGAATTTCAATGACAAACACACATAGGCTACAGTATATATATTAGAGCTTAACTCACTGGCACTATGGAACCCGTAGGTTCATGGCCACGCGAACATAAGCTCTTCATAATTCCCTATCCTGGGCTAATAAAACATCTTTCTGTCAATTAATTGAAGTTACGTAGACAATTATATGGATCTGAATCTTACAAAAAAAGATATCTCACACATTGAAGCCATTGAAATGAAATTTTGGATAGATTACACAATGAATCAATAAGAAATGAACTGGAGAAATTTTCAATACTCGATAAACTAGAAGAGCACAAATACCAATGGAAAGAACATTTAGACAGAATGGACAATACAAGATTACACAAAAAGATCATCGTGTGAACCAGGAATCGAACCGTGGACCTCTAGTTCTCCAGACTAGTGTGCAGCCCACTACACCATTCCACACCTGGCACAAACACCAACAATTCTTTCCACATGTACAAATCTATAATTCTCGTTTCGTCCGCTGTCAGACGTACAATTCTCAAATATAGATGCTTCTAAACTTACCCGGCCGTTGGCGATGGCAGTGTCATCTACCTGACAGCGGACGAAACTAGAATTATAGATTTATATATGTGGAAAGAATTGTTGGTGTTGTGCCAGGTGTGGAATGGTGTAGTGGGCGCACATTAGTCTGGAGAACTAGAGGTCCACGGTTCGATTCCTGTTTCACACATTAATTTTTCTTTTCACAATATCATTATAATATTATAATATGATCCATTATTGGAACTGTGTTAAAATAACAGTATTGGAAAATGTTCATTTCTTTTGACTTCGCAACAGTATTGGCAAGCGAAAGAGAGTAAACTGCACGACGCGACAGGCCTACAAGGCCCTTGGCCTATCATCCGACTGCTGGCCTCACATCCACATGTGTTAATCACAGCGGTAAACAGTCAACCTGCCAGTACAGCATGTCGAGTCCCCCAGCAATTATAGCTGCTTTTCTTAACCTCCTCACAATGCTGTCCTATACTGACCGAAATTTCACGACAAAAGTTCTTTCCCCATGGAGACTCGAACCTGTGCAAGTCCCGTAGATCTGCGCCAAGGCATCTTGCCTTAACCACTCTGCTACGGCGCGGGCTTAAGATAACAGAGAGAAAAATTAATGTGGCACATGTGTCAGATGTCACAAGTCATGTCTGATGATGATACTGTAGCAGATGTCCGGGATCGAAACCGCACCATAACCAACTAACACACATATCTTTTTTTTTTTGGTTATTTATCTATGCAGATGTCATTTAAAGTTGCACGACAGCTGAACACGGACTTTCTCTTAATGCATTCACGACTTTATAAAGAATAATTCATCAATTACATCTGTCTTCCCGTTATCTGCAGCCTACTTATCAGGGACATACTTCCTCAATATGTTTAAATTGTGTATTATATATATATATATATATGTGTGTATGTGTGTGTGTGTGTGTGTCCACCGCTGTGGTCTCGAGGTAGCGTGCGCAGCGGGTCCGGGTTCTATGCCCAGTCAGGGCAGTTTTTCTGGGTGAGGTTTTTATCGGGGTTTTTCCTCACCTGTAAGACAAATGTCAGGAAAACTTTAAGGCCCAAACGGTCCCCGAAATCATATGGTCATCATCATCATCCTTATCGTTATTATCATCCTTCACCGGTGTGGAAAGCAACGGGAAGCTACCACACCTACAATTCCCTAGTAAAGCTGCAAGCATAGCATGAAAATGCTATGATTGCAGTAAAGACCTGACCTCGGACAGAATTACTATGGATGGACATATATATATATATATATATATATATATATATATATATATATATATATATAATACCATATACAATGCTGTAGGACGAATATCGGTGGGAAGACCAAGAAAGCGCTGGGCTGAACAGATGTGAGATCGGAACAGTCAAAGACCTAATCCGTGAAGGATGATAATGATGATGATATCCCACATATGTAAACGTTTAAACTGAAAATATGTAAAACTGTTATTCTACCAGTTATATTATATGGATGTGAAACATGGACTCTTACTTTAAGGGAGGAAAGGAGATTACAAGTATTTGAGAATAAAGTTCTTAGGAACATTTTTGGACCAAAGACAGATGAACACACAGGTGAATGGAGAAGACTGCATAACAGTGAACTACATGATCTATATAGGAAGCCAGATATAATAAGAACAGTTAAGTCTCGTAGACTGCGATGGACAGGACATGTGGCACGAATGGGGAATGAAAGACATGCATGGAAGCTTCTTGTAGGAAAACAAAAGGGGATATCGCCCAGTTGGTAGACCAAGAATTAGGTGGGAGAATAACATTAAATATGATTTGAGGAAAGTAGATTATACAGGGAGTAGGTAAGTAATATTTCGTAAGGTTCATTATTGAGAACGGACTTCAATGTCCCACTACAGTAGGCTATTTGAAAATTATGCAATTCATTTATGAATGTAGTGGTTTTAACGACCGCGACATCTGACTCCCCTCAAAGTAGATATCAAACTGGTGGTGAAGTGACGGAACTATCAAACTGCAATTTACCAACACGACAACTCCACTCCTTGACTTTAATCGATTCTTCCCCTCGTATTATGTTCAGCATTTTCTAATATCTACATCAAAATCAGAACAGCTTCTCTTATAAGAGTTTTGAAAAAGATTCCAGAGAGAAGAGACCAAAATAAATCACCTCTTTTGTAGAAACAACTACCCTGGGTGAGATTTCTACAGCATGTTTCCTGAAATGTAGGATACTAACAAGATTCCATGCCGAAAACTACCTTTATATGTCTCTATTCTATATTGATTAGTTTATTTTATTCTCCCATACAGTGGCGTGCATTCAACCCCAGCTACCCCAGCATTGCTGGGGTAATTACTAGGGCAAGGCAATTAATGATTTTGCATCCTTTTCTTATGAAGGTTAAAACATTGCTTGCATATATGAAAATGTACGGCATTAAAAAACGGATTAAATAAAAGCAATTTGTTAGGGCATTTTTTGACTTTTTTAAGGGATAGGTCATTTTTTGGCAATTTTTAGGTAATTTTGAGCATTTTTTACACTTTTCCAGAAGGCTGTGACATTATTTGTATTTGATTTAAGATTTTTATTATAATTCAGTATTTTTCCTTGTCAATACAATTTCTTGGAATTAAGTAGTTGTTTTGCTAACTACTACCCTTATTTTTCAAGGTATGTGCATAATGAACTTGCCAACTTTTAGGAATTTTATTCAATTTCTTAGAGCTTATACTAGCTTCTACCCTTATTCTGATTGTTAACTGCAATTCAAAATTGCTGTAAAAGTGCACTGTGTAATTGAAATGGATTTTCTGCAATAAAAGGTGCTGTAATGTGTATGTTTTAAATACTTTTCTTTTAATATTTTGATGTTAAGTTAAATTTTATGTAATTCAGTAATCAAGTGAGTACTTAATCTAAAAAATAGTATTTGTATTGGTAATTCTTAACTTTTGTCATTTATTTATTTTATTGGCCTTTTTTGCATTTTTTAGCTCATAAATGCATTTTTAATTTTGCATTTTTTATCAATTTATAGGTCATTAAATGCCTTGCCCTAGTAATTAGTATATTAATAATTTTGAAGTTTGTAAATTCAACAAAAACTTAGAACAAAAACTTATGTCGATGGAAATGGATTTCTTGAGGAGAGCAGCAAGATGTTCAAAATTAGACAAAATGAGAAATACTGTCATAAGAGAAAAAATTAATATTGGTTATTCAATAGTATATTATATACGGTATAAGCAATTAAATTGGTATGGGCACGTACGACGAATGCAGGAAGAAAGGTTACCCAGGAAAACATTGGAATGGTGTCCACCTGCAAGAAGGAGGAGAGGAAGACCTCGAAACTCGTGGATGCAGGAAATAAGAACTGAAATGAGAGCAAGAGAACTGGAGGACATGGATTGGATAGAGAGAGACGAGTGGAGAAGAAAAATAAAACTTTAGGCACAGAAATATGTGTAAACATTAAAAATCTGTATATAAATAAATAAAGCATAATTTTGAATATATATATATTTGCCAAATTCCATATAAATCAATTACGCGTGAACTTAATTCAAAATTCCCGCTGCGCCAGCAGACATGTATCGCATTAGGTTTGATTTAAGATTTAAGATTTAAGATTTATTTAGCCTGGTGGAGTTAAGGCCATGTGGCCTTCTCTTCCACTCACCAGGACAAACATATATTACATAAGAATATAACAATCTTAATTAACTCTAATATTAAACACTAAGTAAAAATTTGATCAAAAGATAATATCTAATATACATATTACGATCTATAATACAATCAGTTAATATTAGTTAAAATTAAGACTAAAACTAATAATAAAATGTATACAAGCAAGACATATTAAATTGTCCCTGTCTAGTGTATATAAAAACAGGAAAATAATGAGATATAGAAAACTAATTTTACGATTATCAATATTTAAAACAAAACAAATAAAAATATTTGTTATTCTTAATATTATTTACATAAATAATTAAATATATTAATATTGCTAAAAGAATACTATCAGTGAGGTGTATAAGTCAGTTTGTTATTAAATAATTCTTTAGTTTGTTTTTGAAGGATGTTATAGTTTGACAGTCTCTGACATAGGGTGGAAGGGAATTCCATGTTTTGGTAAGTGACACCGTAAAAGATAATGAATAATATACAGTGTGATGAGGCGGGATATAAAGGACAATGTGCTGATGGGATCGAGTGTCAAGATTATGTGTGTCGGATAGTCTGATGAAGCGGCGTGATAAATAATTAGGCGATGATGTTGAAGTATTTTATAGAGAAGGGATAGGGAATGGACAGTTCTACGATCTCTTAGACGAAACCACGATAATTGTTCCAGGGACGGTGTAACATGGTCAAATTTGCGAATACCACAAATAAAACGTGCGCAAGAATTATGAACACGTTGAAGTCTTTGAGTGGAAATAATATTTAAGTCTGTAAAAAGAGTGTCACAATAATCAAAATGGGGCATTGCAAGTGTTTCTACTAACATTTTCCTAAGGGCGAATGGCAAACAATTTCGTACACGATTTAATGAAGTATTATTGAGAAGACTGTTTTGCATGTATGGTTTATTTGTGTATTCCAATTTAAGTTTTTGTCAATAAATACTCCTAGAATTTTTACTGTCTCACTATAAGGGATTTGAACTCCGTTTAGTGACACATGCGAAACTGTGTTTAGGTCAATTGTAGATAATAGTCTCTGATGACCCATAATGATTGATTGTGACTTTGTAGGATTTAATTGCAGTCCATATTTAACTGTCCAAGTCATTAGTGAGTCAAGATCCTCGTTAATTTTGGCAACAGCGTCATTTAGTGAATATTTGTCTGTGTGGATGTAGATTTGCATGTCGTCTGCAAATAAATTATGTTTGCAATGCTTTAGGGAGTTAGATATGTCATTTATGTAGATTGAAAAAAGCAAAGGTCCAAGTACCGAACCCTGTGGAACCCCAGCTTTACGGAAGGACCAAGAAGAACATAATGTATGATTTCCTATAACAGATTGCTGGCGCTCATGAAGGTAGGAATTGAACCATTTCGTGGCACTATCAGAGAGTAAGAGGTTTTTAAGTTTATGCAACAATAAGTCCAAGTCTACCGTGTCGAATGCTTTACTAAAGTCCAGTAATGTAAGAATGGTAAGTTTTCGATTATCAGCAGCTTCGCGTATGTCTTCGCAAATATTTAGTAGAGCAGTATTTGTATTGTGTCCTGTCCTGAAGCCTGACTGGAATTGATCTAGAAGGTTGTAATCATTTATGTATTCAGTCAGTTGTTTATGGACTAATCGTTCCAGAGCTTTTGAAAGAGTAGGTAAAATGCTAATGGGTCGAAAGTCGTTCGGGGTTGAGGGCGTTTAACTTTAGGCAGTGGACGTACGAGGGCTTGTTTCCACAATGAGGGATATGTAGAAGTTTGTAGTGAGGAGTTAAAAATATGAGTTATAGTAGGTAGTATAGCTTCGATTATTTTATTCAGTAAAGTAATATTTATACGGTCAGTTCCTTCTGCTTTGGTTTTTATTCGCATGATGGCTTTCTTTACGTCGTAGTCTGTAACATATGAGAAGTGAAAATGTTCTCTGTCGGGTTGATTTGTCAGTGATAATTCATTTATTGTTTGTTCTTTATCCTTTGGAGTAGTAGTTATACCTGTGAAGTGATTATTGACGGAGCCATCTGCGTATTCACATTATCTCCATAGAGAAACACACACAGTGTTTCCTCTATGTTATCCCCACCAACACCAGCTGTTGCGCTACAGATGAATCCGTGCAAGCGAATTGCATCACTGCCAGCTACGTCCAGCGATAAGCCACACTAGACGAAGCTTGTGTCTTATTCCACTGTTCCATTGACTTTTTATTGAATACTGCAGGTATTACTGTGTAGACTTGAACCTGAGTTTTGTGCGTATATCGATCCTCTTCCTCTCATGAGCAATATAATTATCAAAGTTAATTATGACTAGCATTCTTATAATATTATGATATGTAAAACACTAGAAGTGCATTATTATTTGAAAGATGAATAAGTCTGTATTTTGGGCCCAGCTGCAGACTGCGTGGTAACTTGTCTCCCACAAGTTTGTTTCGAAAGTATTGTTAGGTTCTGATGGTCATATCTGTGAAGAGAATTATTAACCGGCGGTATTTAAGTAGTCTCTGGGTACGGTAAATTGTTTGCATCGTCTGGTAAATGCTAGATGGTAAGTTATAGCGTAAATGGTGCCTAACACTACACCTCTAGCAGTACAAAAGGAAAGAAAATTAATTCAGAAGCGGAAAAAAGTAGTGTTGCCGCTTAAAGCAAAAATAGAAATGTTTGACCGTTTACATGTTGACGAGTCGTTTGCACCTATATCAGTCTGAACAAACTGCAATTGACAGTATATCGAAACAAATGAAGCACAACTATTTATGAGGTAGGATGCGCCATATTCACCTTATTGTATTTATTTACCAGCTAATACCCGGCGTACGCTGCTACGCCTAAATAAATAAAAATGAATGTGTTTTTATGTTTAGTTGAATAAGAGAAAAATAATTATAAATTTATATTTTTTAGATACCCTGTGGGTGCTGTTTACCCGGCGTTGTCCGGGAATCTACTCATCCGATCTTCTTGTCATAAATGAGCTGAAAGACAAAGATTAATTTACTTCTTATGATTAGTTGAATAAGTAAAATTAAAAATAATTATAAATGTATATGGTAATTATTTTAAGATTCGCCGTGCTGATTACCCGGTGTTGTCCGGGAATCTACTTAATTCCATCTTCTTGGCATAAATGAGCTAAAAGACAAAAGAATGCCCGCCATGTACTGCTATGCTTGCACAGGAATCTACGTACTTGTCTCGATCTTCTTGGCATCAATGAAAGACAAAAATGGTTATTGTGAGTTATCCGTAAGAGATAAACATATGCTGTCGCGGACTTTTTTGTGGAGCTTTTCGAGATATTCAATTCTGTGTACATTAATGTTGTGTATTTGTTACGGTTTAGGCAGCGTAAGCCATTTAAGCGTCAAAATAGGGACTTTATTTCACGTTTTTCACTATAAAGAGTGATTTTTAAGGGCGTAGTAGTTGAGTATCACAACTCTCTTATAGCCTATGTTCATCCCGGGAATCTCCTCAACATTTAGCAGAAAGTCCCATCACAATCGGATCAACGGTATGGCCGCGCATAAAGTACGAACAAGCGAACCAACAAACCAACAAACATTTTTATATATTACTAGCGGAAGTCCCGTAGTTCTGCACCAAGACTTCTTGCCTTAACCACTCGGCTACGGCGCGAGAGTCTTGGTATCAATGAAAAACAAAAATGGTTTTTGTGAGTTATCCGTAAGAGATAAACATATGCTGTCGAGGACTTTTTTGTAGAGCTTTTTGAGATATTCAATTCTGTGTACATTAATTTTGTGTATTTCTTATGGTTTAGGCAGCGTAAGCCATTTAAGCGTCCAAAGACCCACTTTTTTCACGTTTTCCACTACAAAGGGCGATTTTTAAGGGTGTAGGAGTTAAATATCACAACTCTCTTATAGCCTACGTTCATCCCGGGAATCTCCTGAACATTTTGCAAAAAAGCCCCATCACAATCGGATTAACGGTATGGCCGTGCATAGAATACGAACAAACAAACAAACATTTTTATAGGCCTATATTACATTTAAAGAGTGAGTTACTTTTTTACACGGTGGTGATTCCGAACACACTTTACGGTCAGCCCCCAGTCTAATTGGATTTCAATTCTGACAGTGTTGCGGAAGTAGCGGACACAAGCGAATTATTACATTTATTAAGTTGTGTGTTGATGTTCTCATTATAACATCCATGACACATCCTTGATTCCTATCGTTTCCATGACTAATAATACCCACTACTTGCAACGCATGTTGTCTCCATTAAGGGGAAAATCATTCTTGTAATTAAGCCAATTAAAACGCTTGTCTTCATAAGATGCACAACATAATGTACCGCTATTAAACAACAGAAACGCACGCTATACGAGACACGCAACTACTACCCGTACTCTTTCGGAATAAAACTCGATATCATAGGCTATTTGAATTCAGGAGAATTTCCATTGTATCACCTATCAGAATCACATATTTTTCTTTTTGAGACAAAATAAATAATAGTTTTAAAAAAACTAAAACAACACGCTTTATTAGAAAACCGAACTAAAAAAATGAAAAATAATTTTAATTTCCAACATGCTTGGGATAAATAATTTTACCATCAAAAGCGTGGGGTGCCTTTTATGATTTTTACATTTTCTTCTTAGAGACTTTACTTTTACCAATATCTGTTTATTATCAAATATATTAATTGATAAAGAGCACCCCACGCTTTTGATGGTAAAATTATTTATCCGAAGCGCGTTGGAAATTAAAATTATTTTTCATTTTTTTAGTTCGGTTTTCTAATAAAGCGTGTTGTTTTAGTTTTTTAAAACTATTATTTATTTATTTTCTGATGATTCTGGCCATAATTTTAGAAACAAATTATGGAATTATTGTATTGTAATTGGTCCTTTACAAGTATACAAAGTTTCAAGTCGATCCAATGATTTTAAGTGGGTGGAAATCGTGTTGAAAGATTCCGTTACATAATTACAAAGACACTTTTTTTGATTTTCTGATGATTCTGGCCAGGATATTGGAAAAAAAATGAAATTGTGGTATTGTCACTGGTCCTTTACAAGTATACAAAGTTTCAAGTCGATCCAATGATTTTAAGTGGGTGAAAATCGCGTTGAAAAATTCCGTTACAGGTCAAGCTAATATAAAGCGTGTGAAAAGAGTTTATTTTTTGTTGCTCAGTGAATTATTATTGATTTCTGCCTTTTTAATTAAGTAAAACGTAAATTAACATACGTAAAAAGTAAAGTAATGAGGGAACCAAATAACTGTGTTGAATATGTTTAACAGCGTGCGCTGCAGTGGAGCGTGACTAATATATGTTGGGATGAGAGCAGAACGAGGTAACCAGGGAACAGACTGTGTAATGTAATTAAGATGTGAACTGTTCCTAATTCAAAATGATTTCCTGACATCCCGTCTTCTCACGTCATACATAACAGCAGCTATGTTTTTAATGATGTAATTATCAAGGGCAATTCTCTCCTAATTATATGGATGTAAAACATGGACTCTTGCTTTAAGGGAGGAGAGAAGAATAAACTTCTTATGAACATTTTTAGAGCAAAGAGAGGTGAATGGAGAAGACTACATAACAGTGGTCTTTATAGGAAGCCAGATGTAGGTTTAGTCTCTTGGAGTGCGATGTGGCACGAATGGAGGATGAAAGAGGGCATGGAAACTGTTGTAGGAAAACCAGAGGCAAATGATCAGTAGGTAGACCAATAATGAGGTGAGAGAATAACATTAACCATGATTTGAGGTAAATAAATTATACAGGGAAAACATTAGTTCAGGATGGGGATGTATAGAGAAGCTTATTTTCGTGTTTACATGAACCTACGGGTTCCAGGTTGAGAAAAACCAGCTATAACGGCTGGGACACCCCACATGCTAACCACGTTACTCCTATACTGACAGCATGATCGTCTACCTCCGTGATTAACACATGCAGCAACCGGCTGGTAGGCCTGTCGCATCAAGGAGTTTGTAATTGTATTATAATTACAGTATAAAGACAGAGGAAAATACAATTGTACGAAATACAATTGTACGAATACATCAAACATTGTGATAAAGAACAAAACAAGAAGAGATATTAGATTTATATGACTTGAGGGAAGTATATTTCAGACAGGGAATGATTGGAAAACATTGGCTCATGATAGGGATGTAATGGAGAGCTTGTGTCCCGTCGGTCCGGGCGCCGATGGACCTACGGGTTCGATATAGCCAGTTTTATTAGTTTCGTTTAGTTGTTTATTTGGCAGTTCCTGCACTGCTATTTTTATGATGGGAACGAAACTTGGGTAATGACCAAAAAATTACAAAGTAGAATACAAAGCGTAGAAATGAACTTCCTTAGAAGAACAAAAGGCTGCACAAGATTGGATCGGATAACGAATGAATATATAAGAACAGACTGAATTATAAAATCAATGAATAAATGGTTTAGACATGTAGAGAGAATGAATGTAACAAGATTATCAAAATCAGCATTTAACTACAAGCCAAGAGGTTCAAGCAATGTACGAAGATCAGTGAAAAAATGGACACAACAACTGTGAGGCGGAACAAGCAATTTTCCTAGCCTGTGAAGTCAAGAAGAAGAAGAATTGTAGGAAGACCTATTGCTTTAAAATACTGTGCTGTCGGAACAGGCCAACGGACCTAAACCATGTGTTGGAGGTGAGCTGTAGAGGTCATTGTTCGCTGGAGGAAGGTTGAAGTTCACAAATTCCTCGTTTCAAGAATGTGATTACAATAATTAAGCCAACCTATTCTTGTTGTTAATAACAGCATCGTGTGGTGGCTGCTTCCTATTCTTTTGTTGCCAACAAATTAGCTCCTTATTTGGTCAGAGTCTCATCTCTTCATGAGATGCCGCACGTGCAGTTTATTCACTTGCAGATTACAGTAAACAACAATGCATCCACTGATAACACTAAGCAACGAAAAATATATATTTTTTTGTCTCAGAAAGAAAAAATATGTGATTCTGATAGTATTTTTTCTCCTGAATTCAAGTATCATACCGGGTTTTCTCCATCACGCAAGGTTTCCGAGAGACACGAATTTATAATTTCAAACACTTTAATATTTTCTACATTCGTAACTACACAATATTCGAACATTCGGACTCATCTAGAAAGTAAGAAACGACGATTTTCTGCTATATTTCGCCTGTGGAGCATCCCTCTTGATGATCCAACAATAATCGGCCAGCATATTAGGATTCCATTTGCCTTCATATCGATTTTCCATAGCTGAAATCTCCCGAGTTAGCTCATTTGATTTTATTTTACAATAGACAAATGGAAGGAAAAAACGTTTATTAAACAAATAATTATTTAAATCCATTAATTTAAATTGAAATAAAAAACTGTGGGTGATGGAGAAATTCCGATTACACATTTGAAAACATGATAAAAAACTGCATTAAGTGCAACTGTTGGTACTCATGAGACAAAAATCATATTGACCAGTGTAATATGCACTGAAATATGTATATATTAAATACATATACAGAGTGGAAGTAGTATAAGTGTACAGATTTTAAGTATGACTTCCTTGTGTTATATACAATCAAAACGTCTTATATATTTTGGGCCACAAATGTATAGTTTTCTCAGAAAAAATGTTTTCGTACAGTAATGTAATGGTGAATTTCTTTATAAGGAAAGAACAGCAGAAATTGTCGAAATGACAAACTTGTGGCATTGTAGGGGGGGGAAAGAAATTGAGTTTCTCCAATTTAACAAAAGAAAGATATCCGTAAACCAGCGAAATTGGAATATATAACTAACTCACTGTCTCTATCGAACCCATAGGTTCATAGTCGCGCGGACATAAGCTCTCCATACATCCCTAAACTGATCAATGTTTTCCAATCATCCCCTGTATAATCTACGTCCCTCAAAACACGAATGATGTTATTCTCCCACCTTATTCTTGGTCTACCAACTGGGCGTTTTCCCTCTGGTTTTCTTACAAGAAGCTTCCATGCATCTCTTTCATTCCCTATTCGTGCCATATGTCCTGCGCATCACAGTCTATGACACATACGGCCACTGTTCTTATTATATCTGGCTTTCTATATATACCATGTAGCTCACTATTATGTAGATATATGAAGTGTTAATATTCCATGTTTCCTAGGAACATGTCCCTGTGTTTAAGCATTTGGCATGGGGTCCCTGAAGTAGTCCCTGCCCGGAGAATCTCATGAGTACTATTTTATCTCCGGAGAATTTTACCTCTGTAGAACCCATGTCCGCGTTTCTTAACGGTTGTATTTGTACGGTGAAAGGTCATCAATTTTTCGACCAAGGTACTTTTTCCGTCTGGCATGGGTAACCCTTTCGACAGTAATGCTACTCCCGAGATCATTTAAGCACGCAAGCCACTCCAACACGACAAGGTCTAATGATAGGCCTACAGGGGGGGGGGGGGTACGCAAAATTTTTAAAGGGTTAGCCAAAAGATTTCTGTAATGGTGGGTTCCAAGGTTGGGCCTATTATTGTTTCTTTAATTTCTGTGGCATTGTCATAATAATAATAATAATAATAACCATTATTATTATTATTATTATTATTTATTTATAAACAGGTTTACAATGTAATAAAACATCATTCTGTGTCCAAAGCTTTTCAAATTTTTATCTTCTTTCTCCATTCTTCTCTATCTTCCCAGTCCAATTCTTCCAGAGCTTCTTCCTCGTGCCTCTTCTTACATCATCCATAGATTTAAATCTAGGTCGACCTCTCTTTCCTTTCCCAGGTGGAATCCATTCCAAAGCTTGTCTGGGTAATCTTTTCTTTGATTCCGTACATATATGACAATACCATTCTAGTTGTCTGTATCTCATAAAATCTAATATTGAATTTTGGGGTTTCATTTATTGTCTGACGATTGTATTTCTGACTTTATAATAATAATAATAATAATAATAATAATAATAATAATAATAATAATAATAATAATAATAATAATAATAATGATAATTTTTATATTTATTATTATTATTATTATTATTATTATTATTATTATTATTATTATTATTATTATTATTATTATTATCGGCCGCGATGGACTAGTGGTTATGCTCCTTGCATCTGGTCCCGAGGGACGCGGGTTCAAACCCGGCCGGGGTCGATGGATTTTTTTAGGATGGAAAAATCCAAGGAGCAAGTCCTCCGGGAGGGACTTTAAGCCGTGGGTCCCGAGTCTGAAGATTTTCAGGCTCGTAAAAGATCCTTAAGCCTGAATGAAAAGGCCTCTAAGCAATATTTACCGAATTTTCCCGTCCTACTTTGGTTTCCTAGATGTCAGTATGAGGCGGAATGCTGACCATGGACCACTCAAATGGCATCTATACGAAAACAAGTGTAACTAAATTAGTATGGTTCAAATGCTTCCCTGTAGGTGGAGAGCGCCTAAATCTCTGTTAAGGGAAAACATGGGCTTACAAGAAGAGCTACAAGATTATTATTATTATTATCATTATCATTATTATTATTATTATTATTATTATCATCATTATTTGCTTGGAAATAAATTTTATCTGTGTCTACTGTAAATGTATATTTAAAAGTCAGTGATTCATCCAATTCAAATCGTTGTTGAAGGGGTTCGCGAATCGAAAAATGTTGGGAACCGCTGGTCTACATAGTTTCTGCGTGACGGATATTTCATGTGTTGTCGAACAATGGACTGACTTTAACATATGGGAGATGAAACATGAAGTTTCTCGTATCAACAGCTGAACAGAGCTGGGTGTTAATATGTGAGACCATGTTGTAATAAAATAAAGAGATGATTAACGACCCCATTGTCTGCTTCTAAACTCCATTAACACAGCATCACGATCCACAGGTTGTATGTTTAGTTGATCAAACAAAACAAGTTGGTGTGCAGTGCTATACTAACAAAGCGAGAGCAAATCCCTTTCTAAAAATAAATGAGATGCGGGGGGGGGGAGGATGTCTGCTGTCTCAATGTTTTAAACATTTCTAGTGCTATCATGAAACACTTGTTTAAAAGGATGAGATGTGATGAGGTCTGTGAATGACAAAGGAGCCGACCGACCACGCCTGACGCACCATCAGATGAAATGAATAACACATAAGTGTGGGAGAAATCGTGAAATTACATTCGTGGAACAAAAAAAAAATATTTTAAACACTACGTTAATATTAATACAAACATATTGAGTAATTTATATATATATATATATATATATATATATATATATATATCCATCCATAGTAATTCTGCCCGAAGGCAGGTCCTTCACTGCAATCATAGCATTTTCATGCTATGCTTGCAGCTTTACTAGGGAACTGTGTACGTGTGGTAGCTTCCCGTTGCTTTCCACACCGGTGAAGGATGATGATGATGATAATGATAAGGATGATGATGATAAAGATGATGGCCATATGATTTCGGGGACCGTTTGGGCCTTAAAGTTTTCCTGACATTTGTCTTACAGGTGAGGAAAAACCCCGATAAAAACCTCACCCAGAAAAACTGCCCCTACCGGGGATCGAACCCGGGCCCGCTGCGTGACAAGGCAGCACGCTACCTCGAGACCACAGCGGTGGACATATATATATATATATACACTAGAAGTCCCGGCCACGCGTTGCTGTGGCTAAGGTATACGTTAAAAATTTAAATTAAGTTGCTGTCTTTCAACCAGATTACTTAAAACTAATACTTACACACGAAATTAATAATATCGAAAATAAAATAAACACTGAACACACTTAAATTATGAAATAATCAATGTTTGTAATGCAATTGAAATTCGCGGTTGCAACAAAAAGCACAGCCATCTGAATCTCTCTTTGTTAAATAATAAACCAATTACCTTACACCGCCATCTGTTAGAATCGTATGGAACTCACAGATAATTATAACTCTTTGTTAAATAATAAACAAATAATTTGCAATAAAAAATAACGCGACTATAAATTTAGTTATAAACTACCCTAAGTCTCAAGTTGGATCAAACTGCACACAGTGTGCAAAATTTTATTAAAATCGGATCAGTAGTTTAGGATTCCATCGCGGACAAACAACGTGACACGAAAATTTTATATATTAAGATATATATATATAGGCAATTCAAATATGATATCGGTTTTTCTCCATCACTCAAAGTTTCCGAGAGACAGGAATTTATAATTTCAAACACTTTTATATTTTCTACATTCGTAACTACACAATATTCGAACACTCGGACTCGCCTAGAAAGTAAGAAATTACGATTTTCTGCTATATTTCGCCTGTGGAGCATCCCTCTTGATGGTCCAACAATAATCGGCCAGCATATTAGGATTCAATTTGCCTTGATATCTCTTTTCCATAGCTGAAATCTACTGAGTTAGCTCATTTGGTTTTATTTTACAATGGACAAATGGACGAAAAAGTTTATTTAAAAAATAATTATTTAAATCCATTAATTGAAATGGAAATAAAAAACTATGAGTGATGGAGAAATTCCGAATACATATTTGAAAACACGATAAAAAAACTGCATTAAGTACAACTATTGGTACTCATGAGACAAAAATCATGTTGACCAGTGTTACCAAAATTTATATATAACTAACTTACTGCCCTGGGGTTGTAAGTGTTTAAGGCTCTCACAATCGACACCACATGTAAGCCGGGTTGTCAGCCAAATCATCCGTCTGAAACTCAATTCCCTTAGGGGCTGAGTCGATCCCAGGGACATTTGCCGCCAGAGGATTTAAAGCAGTTTAATGCTCTTAACCCCACTGGGACTCGAACCCTCCACCTTCCAGCTCATGCCTTGAAATAATCCACTTACTTTAGTAAGTACCGCTTGGGGATTCCCCACAAATGGAGGAAATTCTATTGATTCGTCGGGTCCACTTCTACAAAGATGATGAAGCTTATTTGTAAGGGAGGGTGGAGATAGTTGTATCGCGGTGCAATTTCTTTCTACTCGAGCGATTACCAAGAAGCAGCCAGACTGATCATATATTGTACGTCTCGTCGATCGAGGATTATCGATAATAAACTCGAGGGGAGTTTCAAATCGTGACTAAATTCTCTGATGGAAACTGTCAGCTTAAGATAACAGCACGATAGAAAAAAGTCCGTCACGCAGAAACTAAGATATTGCATAAAATTTAGTGATTACATAAAATAAAACTGTTAAAGTTTTATACGATTTTCATATTTATCTTCTTCTTCTTCACTTCACGGGCTAGGCAAAAATTGCCTGTTCCGCCTTACAGTTGTTCTGTCCATACAACATTGTTGTATTGTTGCTTAGATCAGTTGGAATACAATTCATAATTTGTTAACATGTCTGAAGAAGGTACAGTGTACCGAAACAGCTGTCACTGAATTATATCTTAATAAATATGAAAATCAAATAAAACTACGTTTTATTTTTATTTAATTAATAATAATTTTGAAATGTCACAAATAAGGAAATTAGAAACATAATGGAAGCAGAAGAAAGCATAATTGAAAGAACTGAGGAGAAGGAATTAAAGTGGTTAGGACATGTTTTAAGAATGGGAGATGAGCGATGGCCAAAGCAATTATATGAATGGCATCCGAACAGAAAGAAGAAAAGAGGAAGACCAAGGTTAACATGGAAGGAAAACATGAAGACAGTAATGCAAGCTAGAGGGCTAAGCATCGAAGATGCCCAAGACCGTAGGCTTTGGAGGTTTGGCACGGGAAGACGGCAGCAGCTGTAAAAACCCGAAGATAGAGATAGATTAATAATAATAATAATAATAATAATAATAATAATAATAATAATAATAATAATAGTAATTATTATTATCACAACGCCGCAGAAATGAAAGAAACAATAATAGACCTAACCTCGAAACCCACCATTACGGAAAAGTTTTGGCGAACTCCTTGAAGTATTTTGCGAACCCCCTGGGGGTTCACGCGCCATAGGTTGGGAAATGATGGTATAGAGCATCACCTATGTTTTGCACGCATTTACTTAATCGCTCTGTGTTACAGCAGTTTCTGGTCTCTACATTTGCTGCATCCGGAGATGATTTCAAGACCCAGGGAGTAAGATCTGCTCCTACGTTGTTCCCGATAAGCCATTTCCGAAACCAGCGCGACACCGGAAGTTTGCGTATCGTCTACATCAAACACGGACTAAGTCAAGAACATTTCTATATAAGTTGTGAAGAGAGGTAAAAATAAAGCAGCCCATAATTTAAAAAAAAATAATATATTTTTTTTACATTGGTAAGATGGCTATGTGGCGCAAGCGGTAAGACGCTCGCCTTTCATCGCTGGAGTCCCGAGATCGAGTCTCGGTCACTCCATATGGGTTTTCTTGGAGGACGAAATGGAGATAAGGCAGGGGTTTCTCCCGTTCTCCTGCCACAAATTTCATTCCACCATTTCTTCATCTCACACATTTCGTTGACTTCGTTCAACCGCATCTGTGACGGTGGTCGGCCGGCACCTTGTAGTTCACAGACCTCTATAAATATAGGGGCTTCCTCTCATCTCATCCCTCGACCCGACCCTGAGTTGGAAACGAGTTGAGGATATTTAAATGATTTAATCTTTTTTTACATTGGTGTCTGCATGAACTCCAGAATGAGGCGTTAAAATTTGTTGTGCATTGTAGGGTTAAGAAGTCCCGCACCGCAGCCGAGCGGTTAAGACAAGACGTCTCGGCGCAGAGCTAAGAGACTTACTCTGGGTCCAGTCTCCACGAGGGAAGAAATTTTCTCATTAAATTCCGGCCAGTATGGGACCAGTGCCCACCCAGCATCTTGATGAATTTTGGTAGCCACAAGAAGTAGCGTCACACATAGAAATGTGTTATATAATGGAAATGGACAACTAATGACAAATGAAGGAAATTTTGAAGAAATGGCTGATTCCAAATACCTAGGAACAATAATCACAAATAGGAATGAGATGCACAAAGAAATTAAACATAGGCTCAATTATGGAAATGCATGTTATTATGTATTACAGGGACTCTTGTCGTCCCAACTCCTTTCAAAAAACGTTAAACTGAAAATATATAAAACTATTATTCTACCAGTTATATTATATGGATGCGAAACATGGACTCTTACTTTAAAGGAGCAAAGAAGATTACGAGAATTTGAGAATAAATTCCTTAGAACATGTTTGAGTCAAAAAGAAGATGAATCAGACAGGTGAATGGAGAAAACTACATAACAGTGAGCTACATGATCTTTATATGAAGCCAGATATAATAAGAACAATTAAGTCTCGTCAGACTGCAATAGGCTGGACAATGTGGCGCGAATGGGGAATAAAGACGTGCATGAAACCTTCTTGTAGGAAAACCAGAGGGAAATGTCCAGTTGATAGACCAAGAATGAGGTGGGAGAATAACATTATCCATGATTAGAGGGAAGTATATTATACAGGGGATGATTAGAAAACATTAGCTCAGGATAGGCATGTATGGAGAGCTTATGTCCCCACGACCATGAACCTACGGGTTCGATAGAGCCAGTAAGATAGTTAGTTACAATAATTAAAATATAAAATTATGGAATATTCACCTGAAAGCTCCGTCTCCTCAACTTAATTAATTATTTGACTGTAGCGCTTTTGACAATCGATAAACGAAAACGAACCCAATACATGTAACCACCTCTACCAGATCTTCAGGGAAACACCAGTTTTGAATCCTGCCGATGATGACACAAGTCCCGAAAGCGCTACAGTTAAGTAATTAATTAAGTTGAGGAGACGGACCTTTCAGGTGAATATTCCATAATTTTATATTTTAATTTTGAATAATATCTGAACGGAACACATCATGAATCTTATAAAAGTTAGCTACAATAAGTAGCGACTCCAGGTTCGTCTACCTCTGTGATTAACATATGTGGATGTGAGGCCAGTGGCCGGCTGGTGAGCCTAGGGAGTTTAGTTTTGAAGGGTTAAGAAAAGGTGCAATTTTAAATTTGATGGTTCTAGGAATCTCACTGTAAATACTTTCTGAGCAGGTGCGTTGTTGCGAGTTAGGGAGGAACATTTCTGTTTATGGCTAAATACAACATCAAAGCTTAAATTTTGAAAAGAGGTCGTAAATCAATCTTCAGGTGTTAAAACTATTTTTCACCCATGGTAACGTGACCTTCCCCAAGAAAATAACACGCTGAGCTATTATTTTCCAATCACTTACATCAAATAAAAATGAATGCCAAGAAAACAAAATTATGGTTGTTCACAAGTCAAGACAGGATATATGACCATTATTAAGACAGACTGTGGCCCAAGCGGTTAGACGCTTGTCTCTCACTGCTAGAGTCCCGAGTTCGCATGTCGTTCTCTCCATGTGAGCTTCAAGGTGAACAAAACTGACTCCGTGCACGTTTTTCTGGGTGTTTCTCCCCTTTTTTTTTCTCGACCACAAATAATTACACTATTTCTCCACATTGGTCTCATTAATTTCATTTCATCTATCCCTGTGATGGGCGCCAGGCATGTTCTGCCGGCTTCTAGTGAGTCCCGTGATGGGCGCCAGGCATGTTCTGCCGGCTTCTAGTGAGTCCCGTGATGGGCGCCAGGCATGTTCTGCGCGGCTTCTAGTGAGTCCTGTGATGGGCGCCAGGCATGTTCTGCGGCTTCTAGTGAGTCCCGTGATGGGCGCCAGGCATGTTCTGCCGGCTTCTAGTGAGTCCCGTGATGGGCGCCAGGCATGTTCTGCCGGCTTCTAGTGAGTCCTGTGATGGGCGCCAGGCATGTTCTGCCGGCTTCTAGTGAGTCCTGGGTAACAAATAAGAGGAGTTCCAGTACAATACAAAGTGCAGAAATGACTTTTTTAAGAAGGACCAAAGGATGCACAAAATTGGACCACATAATAAACGAAGAAATAAGAAGAGAATTAGAAATATATTCAATAAATGATACAACTCAGAGGATGAGGAAGGCTTACAACTCAATGGTATTAATAAGCTGTTAGTTTATGCTGATGATATAGTACTATTGGTCGATAGCGAGGAAATACTAAAGGCCAACACGCACACACTATTGAGTAACACCAAGGAATTAGGACTGGAAGTAAATATCAATAAAACTAAATATATGGTCACACGTACAAATACATTATATAGCCTAATGGAAATGGACAGCTAATGACAAATTAGGGAAATTTCGAGGAAGTGGCTGAATTCAAATACCTAGAAACAATAATCACAAACAGGAATGAGATGCACAAAGAAATTAAACATAGGCTCAATTCTGGAAATGCTTGCTATTATGCATTGCAGAGACTCTTGATGTCCCAACTCCTTTAAAAAACGTTAAACTGAAAATATATAAAACTGTTATTCTACCAGTTATATTATATGGATGCGAAACATGGACTCTTACTTTAAGGGAGCAAATGAGATTACGATAATTTGAGAATAAAGTTCTTAGGAAAATTTAAGGACCAAAGAGAGATGAACAAACAGGCGAATGGAGAAGACTACATAACAATGAACTACATGGTCTTTATAGGAAGCCAGATATAATAAGAACAGTTAAGTCTCGTAGACTGCGATGGGCAGGACATGTTGCACGTATGAGGAATGAAATGCGTGCATGGAAGCTTCTTGTATGAAAGCCAGAGGGAAAACGCCCTGTTGGTAGACCAAGAATGAGGTGAGAGAACAACATTAACTATGATTTGAGGAAGTAGATATACAGGGCATGATTGGAAGGCATTAGCTCAGGATAGGGATGTATGGAGAGATTATGTCCGCGCGGCCATGAACCTACGGTTTGATAGTGCCAGTGGGTAAGTAAGTCAATTATGGAATTCAACAGCACCGCGTCGGCTTGGAACAGCATGTTCAGAGAATGGAAGAAAGAAGATTGCCAAGATAGCATATCATTATAAACCAAAAGTATTAAGGAATGTACGAAGACCTAGGAAGAGATGGAAGGAATCATTGTGAATTTGAAACAGGCAAATCGCCTAAACCTTGAAGTGAAGATGATGATGATGACTCTAGGATTTTACCTTCATCATCAACATCCGGTATCATGGCAGCAGCCGCCGTCTTCCGGAACCAAACGCCATTCCTCTCTGTCCATTCACTGATCTTCCTCCAATCCTCTGATATTCATAGCTGCTTGTACCCCTTCTATCCAAGTTTTCTTCGGTCTTCCTCTCTTCCTCCTTTCCATTGGGATCCATTCCACAACAATTTTTGGCAATCTTTGCTCTGGCATTCTTTTGACATGGCCATACCACTGTAATCTTTTCTTTTCTATGAAGACAAATTTTGTTTTGTACTGACTCTTTACCCCTAAAAAGCCATTTTAGTTTCCAAAAAATGAACCGCCATAAATTCCAGTTGGTGAGAATTCTTTGCAGTACCTTAGATGCCTGTCTGTTAATTGCACTCTACAAAAGTTTGGAATGTGGCACAGAGTTGCATTTCTCGGCCATTCACACTAATTGCACTATGTATAGAGTGAAAGAGGTCGGTGACAACACAAGGTTATTGTATGAATGCTATGCAATAAACATGTTTGATTATGTAAGGAAGGAGCTAGGCAGGTTTCCCTTGGCCGTGACCGTTAATAACCTCACAATGAATTCAGTTCCTGACGAGGTGTTTGTAAGCCACAGATATTCCAAGGTCCATCACCTGTTTGTTTACAACTTTATGTTGAACATTCCACAGAGTCTTCACTGCGAGAAGCGTGACCTACAAGTTTCACCAACACTTCTACAGTCTGTCTAGTGGAGAAGAGAGAGGAGAGAGAGAGAGAGGAGAGAGAGAGAGAGAGAGAGAGAGAGAGAAAGAGAAAAAAGAAGAGAAAAAAAGAGAGAGAGGAAAGAGAGAAAAAAGAGTGGAAAAGAGATGAAGAGAGGAAAAGACAGGGAAAAGAGAGAAAAAGAGAGGAAGAGAGAAATGAAAGAGAAAGAGGGATATATATATATATATATATATATATATATATATATATATTATATATATATTTAAAAAAAAACTCATTATCAAACAATTATATCTCCGAGGAATGTATTCAGACGCTCAACTAGGCATTATAAACTGGGAAAAAATCAGAAATACAATCACCACACAACAAACCAAAGACTAAAATTCAATAATAGATTTTGTGAGATACAGACAACTAGAATGATATGGTCATATACGTAGAATGTCTGAGACACGATTACCCAGACAAGCTTTGGAATGGATTCCACCTGGGAAAGGAAAGAGAGATCGACCTAGATTTAAATGGATGGATGATGTTAGAAGAGGTATGAGGGAGCTAGATCCGGAAGAATTGGAAGATTGAGAAGAATGGAGAAAAGAAGATAAAAATTTAAAAAAAGCTTTGGGCACAGGTAAATGTTTTATTACATTGTAAACCTGTTTATAAATAAATATATCTCCGGTTTTGAACATGTGTAATTATTAAATATTCTATTATTAATGAAGCGTACATTTTCACACATAGAAATAATTATATAATGGAAATGAGAGAAATTTTGAAGAAATGGCTGAATTTAAATATCTAGGAACAATAATTACAAACAGGAATGAGATGCACAGAAAATTAAACATAGACTTAATTCTGGAAATGCTTGCTATTATGCATTATACGGACTCTTGTAGTCTCAATTTCTCTAAAAAAAACATTAAAATAAAAATATATAAAACTTATTTTTCTAGTTATATTATATGGATATGAAACATGAACTCTTACTTTAAGGCAGAAAAAAAAACGAGTATTTGAAAATAAAGTTCTAAGAAAAAATTTGGACCAAAGAAAGATGAACAGATAGACGAATGGAGAAGATTACATAACAGTGAACTACATGATGTTTATAGGAAACCAAATACAATAAAAACAGTTAAGTCTCGTAGACTGCAATTGGAGGACATGTGACATGAACAGGGAATGAAAGATGTGCATGGAATCTTCTTGTAGGAAAACCAGAGGGATAAAGTCCAGTTGGTAGACCAAGTTGAGGTTGGACAATCATGTTAATGATATTAGATCTTATGTCCGCGCGGCCATGAACCTACGGGTTCGATAATGCCAGTTATTATTATTATTAATGTGTTTTATGTTTAGTTAAATAAGCAAGAAGAAAAATAATTATAAATTGATATGGTACCGGTAATTATCAGTTTAGAGATAAATTGGCCAGTTTACGTGTAATTCGATAGTTTTAGAAGTAGATCCATCGATTTAAGGGTAATTTTATCATTTTAGAAGTAACTTGATCGGTTTACGGGTAGTTTCTCACTTTAGACGTAGTTAAATCGGATAGCTGGTAGTTTTGGTCTTTATAGAGGTAGTTTGTTTTAGCTACTGGTAATCTGGTCGTTAGGGGTAGTTTGGCCGGATCGGTTGGACTTTTTAGATTATGTTTCGGGTTAGGTTAGGTATCTGTCAGGTCAGGTCAGGTTATGTTCGGTTAAGTTAGGACAAGATAGGATAGGTTACGTTAGGTTATATTACGTTGGTTTTATTTAGGTTCGGTTAAGTCAGGGTTAGTATTGTGTTATGTCCGGGTTAGGTCAGGATTAGTTCAGGTTTAGGTCAAATTTAGGTCAGGTTTAGTTACGGTTTGGGTTCTGGTTCGGATTCGGGTTCAGTTTGGGTTCGGGTTCACTTTGGGTTCGACGAAAGCGAGAAGAAAGGTTACCCAGAAAAAACATTGGAATCGTGTCCACCTAGATGAAAAAAAGGAAGACCTTGAAACTTATGGATGCATGAGAAATAAGAACTGGAATGAGAACAAGAGGACTGGAGGACATGGAGTGGATGGATAGAGACGAGTGGAGAGAAAGAAAATAAAATCTTTGGCACAGAAAGTTGAGTAAACATTAATATATATATAAGAAAATAAAAATGATAATCATCATTATCATTACCAAATAGAAGATGGTTGTAATTTTGATTCGGCCCCTATACATTCTTATAATCCATCCATCCATAGTAATTCTGCCCAAGGGTTGGTCTTTCACTGCAATCATAGCATTTCCATACTATGCTTTGCGGCTTTACTAGGGAATTATAGATGTGGTAGCTACCAGTGAAGGATGATGATGATGATGATGATGGTCGGATGATTTTCGGGGACCGTTGGGCCCTAAGCTTCCTGACATTTCTCTTGCAGGTGAGGAGACACCTCGAAAAAAACTCACGCAGGAGCCTGCCCCAACCAGGAATCGAACCCGGGCCCGCTGGGTGACAAGGCAGCACGCTACCTCGAGACCACAGCGGTGGAAATCTTATAATAGTATACAATAATTTAATAACATATTGACCTCTTGTAGAAAAAAAAAAGCGTTTAGAATTGAGACAGACCCTTTGAAATGATTCTCCCCTGGCCAGCTGTCACTACCTCTGGCTTGTACATGGGAACATGAACAGGTGGAACACGAACACACAGGTACCAAGAAGGAACACGCCCTTCACTGCACACACGACCATGTGAAACGTAACCAGAGGGAATATCCATTGCATCTAATTAATTTTATAAATTTAACATTTACCATGCTGTGGGGTGGTGACTTTTTAACATTCTGATTAGCGAATCAATGAAGCTATTATGGTTCTCTCATGACAATACTTTTTTAACTTTTTACAAGTTATTTTTCGATTCTACTTATTAGACAGTGAAAATGGCCCTATGTATATGATCAAGAAAGTTTATTGAGTTTTTCTGCGTCATGCAATCAAAGTTTGCGTCTGGACACTAATTACGTTTCGGCATTATCCCACATGCCATTATCATATCTTGAATCCATGACGCGGAAAACCCAAGAAAACTTCCTTAATTCATACCATACCATCCATAGTTAATTCTCGCCTGAGGCAGGTCCTTCACTGCATTCATAGCATTTTCATGCTATGCTTGCAGCTTGTACTAGGGAAATTGTAGGCCCTTGTGTAGCTTCACGCTGCTTTATACAACCCGGTGAAGGGTGGTGATGATGATGTTGATGATAATGATGATGATGATGGTCATATAATTTCGGGGACCGTTTGGGCCTTAAAGTTTTGCTGACATTTGTCTTACAGGTGAGGAAAACTCCGATAAGAATCTCACCCAGAAAAAACTGTCCCGCTACCTCGAGACCACAGCGGTGGGACTACATTAAAAATATAAATTTTAAAATAACTATATTTAAATAATGATTTGTGAGTAAACAGCTTAATTTTATTCGTTAAATAGTCCTAACAAATGCCATTCTTGATTTCCAAATTCTCTAGATAATTTGGAAATCACTCGTGGCATTACTTATGATAAAACTTCGATATTGTGTTCTCGAAATGAAAATATGGCAATAACCTTCATTTAAAAAAAAGTAAAACTTAAATTCTAAATTTAAATTCTTACATAACTTGTTTTGTAACTGGAGTCAGCATTTTATGTACTAAATTCTAAAAGGTAAGTTTGCAACGTAGTATAACGAGAAGTTAGACTTATGACGACTGTCTTTTGTTTTGGTTCCACATACGAACAGTTGAATAGCATTATGAAAAGTAAGGCTTTCACACAGAAACAGTTGAATAATGTATATTGCCATCTTAACGTTTATTACATAAAAATTCTGACTGATTATAACTTTATTTATTAATAGTGAGAAGAACTGTCACATATGGAGCTGAAGTTTGGAAATTCAACAAAAACTTAGAACAAATCTTATGTCGATGGAAATGGATTTCTTGAGGAGAACAGCAAGATGTTCAAAATTAGAGAAAACAAGAAATACTGTCATAAGAGAAAAAATTAATATATTATATACGGTATAAGCAATTAAATTGGTATGGGCACGTACGACGAATGCAAGAAGAAAGGTTGCCCAGGAAAACATTGGAATGGTGTCCACCTGGAAGAAGGAGGAGAGGAAGACCTCGAAACTCGTGGATGTAGGAAATAAGAACTGGAATGAGAACAAGAGGACTGGAGGACATGGATTGGATGGATAGAGACGAGTGGAGAAGAAAAATAAAACTTTAGGTACAGAAATATGTGTAAACATTAAAATTCTGTATATTAAGAAAAATATTAATAGAGACAGGATTTATATAGTTTATAATGTCTTAATTATGTTTAATAAATTATGCTCAAAAAATCCCAACATATGTAAATAAAGTATGCACTTACTTTGACTATTTAACTCACGCCCCAAATGGGAGTCAATGACCAATCACATTTCAATGATTTTTTATTTACAACCAATCACAGTCGTGTTTCGCCTCGAATGTATCAACAAGAATTTATCATAATAAAGAAAGCACCTCCTTTTTAACATTCTGAATAGTTCATAACATTATTTCGCAGTGACTGAGTCTCTGAGAAATACGGCTACCAGACTGTATATATAGTGCATGAATGTCAACAGATAACGCATGCGTAAGATAATATAAAAACATTTGTAGCAATTGATTATACCACAAAAAAATCACTGTTTTCACTTTCTTAAACGAATTATTTTGCAGGAAATAACGATGCAGAAAATGTAATTGAAATATTTACAATAGGACATCAGAAATTAATTAATACATATATGTTGGTTATAAATTTCTCCACTAGGGTGCATTCTTACAATATTGCTATTCTTTGGCAATAAGTAATGTGATCTGGTTGCAGTGATGAACAAAAGAAGCAAATGAAGCGTACCGATCGTTTCTCATTTGTTTTCAAACATCGTCGTTTACATTAAATATATAAACATTTTAAAATAACTATATTTAAATAATGATTTATGAGTAAACAGCTTACTTTTGTTCGTTAAATAGTCCTAACAAATGCCACTCTTGATTTCCAAATTCTCTAGATAATTCACTCCTCACTTCGTGAGTCGTGAATTAATCGATAATTTGGAAATCACTCGTGGCATTACTTATGATAATGCACACACTGATATAAGGGCGCGTTTGCTTAATAAAAATTAATAAAACTATATAAAATACTCTCAGTTCTTCAAGCTGTTTGTCTATTGCAATTTACAATAACTAAAAATATATTAAGTTTTCCACACTTAATCATCATGTAATAACTTTTCTATGTATTTATTTTATTGATGTTTGAGAGAAAAATTAACATAAATAATGGGGGAATTATAAATACACTAAAAATAAGCCCTAAAGGCACCGCATTGTTTCAAAATATTCGTTTATAAAAAACGGGCAAAATATGCAATTATTCGATCTCGAAATCATGTTTAATAAGCTAAAAAGTTATGTATTACCTTCAATTATGTTTCTGGTTTACTGTTAAAATGATTGATATTTTAAACCCAAAAACACCAAGAAATTTGGACGTCCATTTTTTACGCGGGACTGATGATTCGTATAGATAATGTATAAGCTTATTGTATTTAATTCTTGGAAAATAATACGTAAATTCATAGAATACAAATTGCAATATTAATAATACTGTTAACAAAGACACAATTAATTACCATTATAATATTTAAATGAATTATTAATTACCTGGCTAACATAATTGAAGTATTCCTTCAGCAAATCCCAACAAACACTTCAGCAATGTTATTTTCGTTCGTAATACAGTTCTAATGTCACAAATGTGACAGCATTGATAGAAATAAAAACACTGATAAATTATTTCACACCAAAAAAGTATGTACTGAATAAACAATAATAAACTCTTAACTGAATTTTACATTTATATATCGGAATGAAAAATTATCTCACAAGAAAGAGCATTCAATAATGCGTCCATCAAAACGTTAAACAAACGAATCGCAGAACGCCAAGACAAATGAATGCAGAGCGGCGAAACAAATAATGCAACCTTACAACCCGGAATGAGTAAACCTTGTGTTGAGCGTTTCGAAGACTTTTAGTAGACCATGCTATGAAAAATACACCTCCAAGCTCTTTCTAGGGAGTTTTCTCCCCTCCTTTTTCTTTCCCCCACCACCTTTTCTTGCTTCGCCATTCAACAATCCCTATGTCGTCTGCTTGAGTGTCCGCGCCGTCGCACACGCCCGCCTGCCCAACAAACCAGAGTGCGGCTAAAACTCATTTTGTTTGTAGTGGCACTTTTCCCCTCACAACTCGAGTTAAGTGATATTGAATCGTAAAAAAGAGCTCTTATTGTATCTTGAATGCCAGAAAGAAGTGATTTGTTAGGCTTTAAGGAATATTTCACTTCGCTTTAGAATGGTCGGAATATGTACTTCAGGTCAACAAAGCATAAAATACACTTCTTAAAGAACTGGAAGACATTTATTTAGTCTCTCCTTTTTTCTCTCTCTCTGCTTTTCCATTTTGTTTTTACCTTTGATCCCCCTTTCACAGGTAAAACTGGGCAAACACCCTCACCCAAGATGGATATTAAAAAATTAAAAACTCCAGTCCCCGAACTGGAAGGTAGGATTTTCTACCCAGGAATTCAGCTATATAAACAAAACAAGCAATAAATGCTTTAAACTCTGTTTGTTCGAAGCAAAAATATTTCAAAAAAAAAATCATCATCATCATCATAGTACATTCACGAATTTAGGCCATTCGTTGACCTGTTTCGGCCTCAAGAGAAACACCATCCAGAAGTCTTTTGAGTGGACGTCCTGGTCTTCTTCTTCCTGCAGGTTGATATCTTAACATTTGTTTGGTAAAATTACAAATCTATCAAACAATAATTCAGAGCATATTAACATATGGTGCTGAAGTTTGACAAATTCCTACCAGGGAAATGAAAAGAATTTTAAGTACAGAAATGGATGTTTTAAGAAGATCAGCTGGAAAATCTAGAATGGATAGAATACGAAATAAAGAAATAAAGGAAATTATGGGTGTACAAGAGGAGCCGGACACCATGGACATTATAGAAAAGAAAAGATTACAATGGTATGGCCATGTCAAAAGAATGCCAGATCGAAGATTGCCTAAAATTGTTATGGAATGGATCCCAATAGAAAGGAGGAAGAGAGGAAGACCGAAGAAAACTTGGATAGAAGGGGTACAAGCAGCTATGAATATCAGAGGATTGGAGGAAGATCAATCTATGGACAGAGAGGAATGGCGTTTGGTTTCCGGAAGACGGCGGCAGCTGCCATGATACCGGATGATGATGAAATTGAAATAAAAAAAACTGAAAACGCATAAATTGTAGCTGCAGTAATTGAATAATTACCCGAGGAAAATATACAGAGCGATTCAAAAAGAAGGAACGGACTTCAAACATTTATTTCTTCCAAACAAAAAATATAAACACAATTCCAACGTTCCTGGAAAGAGAAAAGTTCAAATTTCACTATTTTATGCATTCAATATGAGCATCATGTGTTACACGACAAATATCAATACAGTGGCTCATTTCTTGGCACACACGAATCAGCTGGTCTCTAGTTATCGAATTCACAGCTTAAACAATTCGATGTCGCAGATTTTCAACAGTGTCAGACATAGGGGGGATAAAAACACGATTTTTTACGTAACCCCACAGATAAAAATCACACGCGGTTAGGTCTGGTGACCTGGGAGGCCACCGGCGATGAAGTTGATCTTCTGCTCCTCCTCTTCCAATCTAACAGCGCCAATGCAACAATGATCGTAACTCAAGCAATAGAGCCAATGCGGCCATGATCGGAACTTCAAACTTTTCTCTTTCTAGGAACGTTGGGGTCCCGCGCCATAGCAAGAAGCCTTGGCGCAGAGCTACCGGACTTGCGCTGGTTCAAGTCTCCATGAAGGAAGACATTTTCTCATGGAATTTTAGCCAGTAGCCAGTATGGGACCGGTGCCCACCCAGCATCGTGAGGCATTTCTATAGCTACATTAAGTAGTGGCTCCAGATTGAGAAAACCAGCTATAACCCGACATGCTGACCACATGTCACCCCTACACTGGCTGATTATCATCTACCTCTGTGATTGACACATGTGGATGTGAGGCCAGCAGCCGACTGGTAGGCTAAGGACCTTCTAGACCTGTCGCGCCAGGAGTAATAATAATAATAGGAACGTTGGAATTGTGTTTCATATTTTTTGTAGTTTGGAAGAAATAAATGTTTGAAGTTGGTTCCTTCTTTTGAATAGCCCTGTACATAGGCCTACTGTTTCATTTTCCCCAATAAATGCTAGAAATGTCTTAGAATTGAATGAGAATTTGAAGTAATTTTATTCCAAAATCGCTATAACTTACTTGCAATGGAAAACATGAATTAATCATTATTCAAACAGAATAGCCAACTCATCCCTATGGGGCGCTATTTTCCAATAAATTGTAAACTAACCAATGTTACGCACACTAACTTCCTCATTTTCTCACCTAACGAAATAAAGTGAGTATACAATAGCCTATGTTGTATAAGGATTCGTAATGGGTAAATAGCCTAAATGTACCTGGAATGTGGAGGAAATTAGTATTACCATATGATTAACATGACGCTAGCAGTCACTTGTTCTCTGTTGGAACATTCACATGTGTCATCATCATCATCATCATCATAGTACATTCACGAATTTAGGCCATTTGATGACCTGTTTCGACCTCAACAGAAACACCATCCAGAAGTCTTTTGAGTGGACGTCCTGGTCTTCTTCCTGCAGGTTGATATCTTAACATTTGTTTGTGTATCCTGTGATCTTCCATTCGATGAACATGTTGCATCCATCTTGACTTATAATCAGAAATTTTGTTTTCTAAAGGTTCCACGTGTAATTCTTCTAAGATGTCTTCATTTTTTTTTGTGATCTAGTAGTGTGTGTCCTGCAGTCCTCCGAAGGTATCTCATTTCAGCAGATCTAAGTCTCTGTATATCCTCCTGTTTCAACGTCCATACTTCGCTACCGTACAAAAGAGTTGGAAGAGCCAGTGTTTTATACACTTTCAGTCTTGAATGTTTTTGGACTAACTGTGGCTTGAAGATAGAATTTATTAACCCTAAAATTCTTTAAAAATTAGATAATTTTGTATTTACATCCTTTTCTTCTTCATATGAGATATTGCATCCTAGATATGTAAAATTATTCACCTGCTCCAAAATGTTATTGTCCAGTACAATTTTACTTCTGACAGGATCCACACCTTGAAATGCCATAATTTTCGTTTTCTCTGTAGATATCTTCAATCCATATTCTTCTGTAATTTTGTTAAGTTCATACAGACCTTTCTGTAGATTATCTTCTGAATTTGCAATTATTATTTGGTTATCTGCAAACAATAGGGTATTCAATTTTCTATTTTCTGATATTCTTATTCCAAATTTATATTTCTTCTTCCAGCAACATATTAATGTCGCCTTCTATACCATTACATATTGTCACACGCCGTATCCGAGTGGTTTAAGTCCATGGGAGAATCTTTTAATGTGTATCTTATTGTTGGTGACCCTAATAGGCCTATGTTTTAACATTTATCTTACATATTTTACATAAAGTTATTACATAAATATGTATATATTTTACATGTTAAAATTACATAAAATAATAAAATGAATGGGGTAATACGAAGACATTTTGGTAAACAGTTGAGGACAGAGACAAAACTAAGATTACATAACGTCACATCAAAAGCTGCTCTAAAATACGGAAGTGAAATTTGGATTTTAAATAAAAGAAACTCTCATAAACTTCAAGTAAGCCAAATGCGCTTCTTACGATCATTGTTAGGAGTTAATAGACTGGATCACCAAAGAAACACTATTATCAGAGGAAAACTTGGAGTAACAAGTTTAAATGAAGATATACAAAGATACCAACAAGAAAGGAAAAATCATCTGAGGAGAATGGCAAGAAATAGACTTCCAAAATTGGCATTCCAATATACCCCAACTGGACATAGGGACCAAGGAAGACCAAAACATCGGTGGAAAGATCAAGACCATCTTCGCTAGGTTTACCGTACAGGCCACATGACCTAAAACGAATTTGTTCATGATGATGATGATGATGATGATGATGATGATGATGATGATGATGAATGAATATTACATAAAAATCCTAGCCTTAGTTAATATTTACGATGTTACAAGTTCAAAACTGGAATTTTACAAAATAGAAAAAAAATGTTTTAGTGAATTGAATAGTGTATTCTTGTTGATAATTTGAAGTCACACATGTCAGGGAGTCAGCCCCATCTTCTGACGGGTGTGGTTACCAAATCCCACAAGGATCATGTGGGCGTCATCCGATGTCATAAATCATTCTAACCATCACCGTGGGAGTTCCTGGCAACACACACAAAACTAAAAAAAAAATCAACATTCCTTCCTGTTTGGATGACTGTCTCATAGTTTTGTGTGTTGTTGTGTTTGTTTATCTGATATTCTTCTAAACCGAGTGCGCAGAGCTCCTGTATTACTCGTCCAACTTACGTCTGCACGGCCAGAAGGCGCTAGTGTCGCCAAACTATTTCTCTACGGAAGGGAGAATCCCTGAACACATGTAAAGTACTGTTACATGGTTGTCAAATTAGGCGCTTAGTCGAAGACTGGTGAAGGTGTCGGATCATTTAAAATCTAAGTGTTTGCCATCTCTCTATTACCAGCCTCACAACACAACATGGTGGACGGGAATTGGCAACTTGTAATGAGGAAGGCAAATGAGAGACAGCTCATTCCTCATGGTAACATGGTTGCCGCATTACTTATTTGGTCAACGACTACTGTAGGTGATCGATTATTCAAATAAAGCACAGTATTTGTGCCAGCTCTCCCCCCCACCTCCCGATCAAATAATACAATACGTTCGAGGTAGCGATGCTACCTCGAAACAACAGCGGTGGACAATAATGATAATAATAGGGCTTAATAATAATAATAATAATAATAATAATAATAATACCAGAGTGCCTCTATGGAGCAGAAACATTAATTTTGAACAGACAAAAAGGATATCGAAAATATAGTGAAAAAGAATGCAAAATTATAAGAAAAGTTTTAGGTCCACAAGTCATAGGTGAAGCATTTAGACTCAGAAGTAAAAAGGAAATAAAAATATATACAGACATTCATAGTGATATTAGAAAACGAAGGTTAAAATTGTATGGCCATATTAAACGAATGAACTCAAATAGGCTTACAAAACAGATAATGGAATTCTACGAAAACAGAAGTAAAGCTCCAGTGGATACTATGAAGTGGATTGGTGAAGTCAAAAAGGTCTTAAAATTGGCAGGAATTACTAAAGAAGATATCCCAAACAGAGATATATTTAGAATTAAGGTGAATAAGTGGCAAGTTGACCAAGAGGACAAACCGAAGAAAAAAACTGGAACAACTTGGACAGATGATAGAAAACAAGCTCATAGCAAAAGAATGAAAGAAATTTGGGCTCAAAGGAAACGCCTCTAAGTACTTTGCGTAGTCCTACATGGGCTCATCCGCAATCAAAAAAATAAAAAAATAAAAATACTGAATTATCCTCCAGCGTCCTGAACAAAAAATTAACAAGATATTATATATATATATATATATATATATATCAGGAAGCTCAGGGCCTAACGGTCCCCTAAAATCATCCGGCCATCACCATAATCATCCTTATCATTATCATCATCATCATCCTTCACAGGTGTGGAAAGCAACGGAAAGCTACCACACCTATAATTCCCTAGTAAAGTTGCAAAGCATAGCATGAAAATGCTATGATTCCAGTGAAAGACCTGCCCTCGGGCAGAATTACTATGGATGGATGGATGGATGGATGGATATTAAGGGGGGCGGTTTTTGAATTGAGATTTTGTCAACTATAATTTTATGGGTTCATAGGGATCAAAATAAATTTCCAAGAAACAAAAACAAATTTATATTTTAAGGGGGCATTTAAAGGGATTTTATGCAAGGTATTACAGCCGTAGCCGAGTGATTAAGGCAGGAAGCCTTGTCGCAGAGCGACGGGACTGGCGCTCATTCGAGTCTCATTGCGAGAAGAAATTTTCTCATGGAATTTCGGCCAGTATGTGACCAGTGCCCGCCCAGCATCGTGAGGCATTTGTGTAGCTACAATAAGTAGCGACTCCAGGTTGAGAAAAACCAGCTATAACGGTTGAGTGACCCGACATGCTGACCACATGTCACCCCTACACTAGCTGTGTGATTAACATGTGTGAATGTGAGGCCAGCAGCCGGCTGGTAATCCAAGGACCTTCTAGGCCTCTCATACAATTAAGTTTTGGTCTTAACCAAGTTTTTATCCTTTAATTGGTGCCGCCATCTAAAGACTACAATTGAAAAGGTAAACCGATCCCACTACACGCCTCAGGAGGTTAAGGCTCCCCCTTTTGTGACAATCGGCACTTGATGTCAGCCGGGTTGTCAACCCTGCGTGTCGCCCGCCTTTGCCCTGAAAACAAGCGTCTGATACTCACTTTCGTTATAGGCTAAGTCTACCCTAAGGCCATATTTGCCGGCAGAAGATTTGGGTCACTTTAAAAATCCTGACCCCACCGGGCCTGGAACCCTCGATCTTCCGGCTTGTAGCGGAGTGCCTTGACCACTACGCTACCAGCGTGCCACTACAATTGGAAAAAAAAAAGATACGGATATATGGAGAGCTTATGTCCGCGCGGCCATGAACCTACGGGTTCGATAGTGCCAGTGATTAAGTAAGTAATTAATAATAATAATAATAATAATAATAATAATAATAATAATAATAATAATAATAATAATAATAATAATAATGATAATAATATAATAATAGTTTTATTTTACCTGACAGAGTTAAGGCCTTAAGGCCTTGTCTGTCACTCAACCAGGTTTTAAAAAATACAAAAAAAAAAGTCTTTCATCTAAATTACAAAAAACATAAACGATTACATGTTATAAATACAACACAATTAATATTTATAATGTGTTTTGATTTACTCTAAATTTAACGTATTAAATATATAATATGTACTCACTTAGTCACTGGCACTATCGAACGCGTAGGTTCATGGCAGCGCGGACATAAGCTCTCCATACATCCCTATCCTGAGCTAATGTTTTCCAATCATTCCCTGTATAATCTACTTCCCGCAAATCATAGTTAATGTTATTCTCCCACCTCATTCTTGGTCTACCAACTGGGCGTTTTCCTTCTGGCTTTGCTACAAGAAGCTTCCATGCAAGTCTTTCAGTCCCCAACGTGCAACATGTCCTGCCCATCGCAGTCTACGAGACTTAACTGTTCTTATTATATCTGGCTTCCTATAAAGACCATGTAGTTCATTGTTATGTAGTCTTCTCCATTCGCCTGTCTGTTCATCTTTCTTTGGTCCAAAAATGTTCCTAACTACTTTATTCTCAAAAACTCGTAATCTCATTTCCTCCCTTAAAGTAAGAAGTCCATGTTTCGTATCCATATAATATAACTGGTAGAATAATAGTTTTATATATTTTCAGTTTAACGTTTTTTGAAAGGAGTTGGGACATCAAGAGTCTCTGCAATGCATAATAACACGCACTTCCAGAATTGAACCTATGTTTAATTTCTTTGTGCATCTCATTCCTATTTGTGATTATTGTTCCTAGGTATTTGAATTCAGCCACTTCCTCAAAATTTCCCTCATTTGTCATTAGCTGTCCATTTCCATTATATAATGTATTTCTACGTGTGACCATATATTTAGTTTTATTGATATTTACTTCCAGTCCTAATTTCTTAGTGTTACTCAATAGTGTGTGCGTGTTGTCGTTTAGTATCTCGTCGCTATCGGCCAATAATAGTACATCATCAGCCCCCTGATATACTGAGGAAGGGCAGAGGCTACTGTGAAGGAAGTAGTGCCCTACATCTGTCTACGGAAAAACTCTGCAAAAAGTGTTGATGCACATTGTCTCCATTGTTCGAAATAACGGAAGTGCAATGTAGGCCTACATGCAGGTAATGTAAGCAATTGCAGTTTTTACTTGCGGCTGCGGTGGGTGGAATTGCATTACAAATAACAGATAACATGTACGGTTACACGCCATTTAATATTCAAACTACACGTGGTGGGGAAAAAAAGGAATAAAAACAAAAACTAAGAATAACTTGTTCACGATATGAAAACAAGCTTTTAATTGGGAGGATTGTCCGGCCTTGGGAAGCCTCAGATTTCCGTACACGAGAAGCAAAGAGTTCGACCTTCTTGTGTCATTACACCTTCTATTAGAACAGGTTTCTTCATCTACAACCCGGCATCTCCATAAATGCAGATCGTGCCATAACTTAATTAGAATAGAATAGATTTATTTAGCCTGGTGGAGTTAAGGCCATGTGATCTTCTCTTCCACTCACCAGGACAAACATATGTTACATATAAATACAACAAAATTACAACAATAGTCATACTAAACAATTAATTATCTGTCAAATTGGATAATAATGAAAATAATGTCTAATAATACAATAAAATTAAATTCAATTAAAATTAAATTAATGATAGAATGAATACAGAAAGGAATAACAGCTCGAATCTACTATACATAAAAGAAAAGAAAGAAAGAAAAAATACAAAGAAAGTAATAAACTACAGTGAATTAATCTATGCATTTTATACAAGGCATTAGGTAAATATATTAACAAATCTTAAAACTATTTTTATTAAATAATAGTAAAGTAAAGTGATCCCACAACAGACCCAAAGGCCCTTGGGGTAGTAGGATGTTAAGTCTCCCACTTTTTCTAGACAATCGGCACTTTATGTCAGCCGGGTTGTCAACCCTGCGTGACGGCCGCATTTATCCCCAGAACAAGTGTCTGGTACTCATTTCAGTTAGAGGCTGAGTCCGACCCCAGGAACATAGTGCCGCCAGTTGGTTTGGGTCAGTTTAAAAATCCTGACCCCAACGGGACTTGAACCCTCGACCCTCCGGGTTGTAGCTCAGTGCCTTAACCACTACGCTACGGCGTGCCCCTTTATTAAATAATGAAAAAACAAATTATTAATTTTTAAAAAGTAATATTAGTGAGTTGTTTCTGTTAGTAATTTTATTTTCAATTTGTTTCTGGAAGATGGTAAAGTTTGGCAGTCTCTGACATAGGATGGAAGGGAATTCCATGTTCTAGCAAGAGAAATTGTAAAAGATTTCGAATAATAGGTAGTGTGATGAGGAAGGATATAAAGGGCACTGTGCTCTGTGTATCAGAGAGGTCTAGTGAAGCGGTCTGATAAATAATAAGGCAATGGTAATTAAACATATTCCAAAGATTGTTTTAATTTCGCCGTGGCTTAGTGGGTAGAGACCCTTCACTCGCACTATGGCACTTGGCACAAAGAGTAGGGTGCGTGTAGGTAAACACTTTTTTAGATACTTTTCAAATTCAGAATGGCTTAAAGCAAGGAGATACACTATCTCCTCTACTATTCAATTCTGTACAAGAGCATGCATCAAATATTTGGAGGCTGAAGAAGGCCTACAATTCAATGAGATACCTTCGGAGGACTGCAGAATACACACTACTAGATCACAAAAAAAAAATGAAGACATCTTAGAAGAATTACACATCAACCTGCAGGAAGAAGAAGACCAGGACGTCCACTCAATAGACTTCTGGATGGTGTTTCTCTTGAGACCGCAACAGGTCAACAAAATGGCCTAAATTTGTGAATGTACTATGATGATGATGATGATGATGATAAGCTGTTAGTTTATGCTGATGATGTAGTATTATTGGGTGATAGCGAGGAGATACTAAGGGCCAACACGCACACTCTACTGAGTAACACTAAGAAATTAGGGCTGGAAGTGAACATTAAAACTAAATATATGGTCACACATAGAAATACATTATATAATGCAAATGGACAGTTAATGACAAATGAGGGAAAGTTTGAAGAAGTGGCTGAATTCAAATACCTAGGAACAATAATTACAAACAGGAATGAGATGCAAAACGAGCCAATGCCCATCCAGCATCATGAGGAATTTGTGTAGCTACAATAAGTATCGACTCCAGGTTGAGAAAACCATCTATAACGGTTGGGGGACCCGACATGCTGACCACATGTCACTTCTACATTGGCAGGATGGTCGTCTACCTCTGTCATTAATACATTTGGATGCGAGGCCAGCAACCGGCTGATAAGACAAGGACCTTCTAATTCTGTCGGACCATGGAGTAGTAAATTAATGATGATTAATGCGGTAGCCCATTGTTGGGTCATGGCCTCTCCTTTGTTCAGACTTAAGGATATTTCACGAGTGTGAAAATCTCCAGACTCGGGACCCACGGCTTACTCCCGGAGGACTTTTTTTTTTAACTCCAAGCGTGACAGGCCTAAAAGACCCTTGGATGACCATCCGGCTGCTGGTCTCACATCCACATGTGTCAATCAACAGAGGTAGACGATCATCTAGCCAGTGTAGGGGTGACATGTGGTCAGCATGTCGGGTCCCCCAGCCGTTACAGCTGATCTTCTCAACCTGGACCCGCTACTTATTGTAGCTACACAAATGCCTCACGATGCTGGGTGGGCCACCGGTCCCATACAGGCCGAAATACCATGAGAAAAATTTCTTCCCCCATGGAGACTCGTACCAGCGCAAGTCCGATAGCTCTGCGCCAAGGCAGATGCCTTAACCGCTCGACTATCTCGGAGGACTTGCTCCTTAGATTTTTCCATCCTAAAAAATCCATCGCAAAGGAAACTAAAATGAAAATTTATGAGAGCGTAATACAGAATATTTTGTCATATGGAAGTGAAACTTGGTCTATTTTAGAAGAAGCCTCCAAAAAACAAGACAGGATAAAATAAGAAATGAATTCCTTTGGAGAGAAATGAATGTCACCACATCTGTTGTTAAGAGGATTGAAAATCAAAGTCTTAAATTGTATGGCCATGTACAAAAAATGGAAAATGAAAGATGGCCAAAAAATATATACCAATGGTCACCCCCTGGAAGAAATAAACGTGGCAGGCCAAGATGGAAATGGAAAACGTACGTCAGAACTATAATGGATGATAGGAATTTGGAAGAGGGAGATTGGAATGATAGAGATAAATGGAAACTGAAGACGGCAAACGTATAATTGGGGGAAAGCCGAAGAAGAAGAAAAAATCCATCGACCGCGACCGGCTTTCAACCCGCGACCCTCGGAACCAAAAACCAACGAGCATAACCACTAGTCCAGCCCAGCCGACTCTAAGAATATAACGAAATCCTGGACGACAAATACACGTCATGAAAGGAAGAATAAGTTTTTTTTTTTTTTGATGAGGAGAAAATCAATAAGTACATTGGGTAATGACATAGCTAGAGAGATTATTTATAGGAAGCAGGAAGGCGAGAGTAAGATAACTGGTTTTAATCCCAGACGCGCTGCGCACGGGCCAAGGTCATCAAAACATTTAACAAATCGACAAAGAAAACAAACGTAAGTTGTAAGGTGAACGTATGGCAATAACCCAAACACAAATGTTATTCAATTCACATGTGACCAACACTTTTTAATTATCAACTTTTATAAGATTCATGATGTGTTCCGTTGAGGTTTATTCAAAATTAATATAAAATTATGGAATATTCACCTGAAAGGTCCGTCTCCTCAACTTAATTAATCATTTAACTGTAGCGCTTTCGGGACTTGTCCCATCATCGGCAGGATTCAAAACGGGTGTTTCACTGAAGATCTGGTAGAGGGGGTTGCATGTATTGGGTTCGTTTTCGTTTATCAGGCTGTCGTTGTGAGCAGCTTTCATGATTTCCATCTCTTCGAGTACGTTTATCTTCGCTGGATTATTTTCTCTGTGCATTACTGTTAGGGTGTTTTCAATATTTAACATGCCTCTACCAGATCTTCAGTGAAACACCAGTTTTGAATCCTGCCGATGATGGGACAAGTCCCGAAAGCGCTACAGTTAAATGATTAATTAAGTTGAGGAGACGGACCTTTCAGGTGAATATTCCATAATTTTATATTAACTTTTTAATTAGTGTCCCAGCAAACTATCCACCCACTATGATTCCATTCCGTTAACTCAGCTCAACACAGTAATTCCCAAAATGGTCTATACTGACCCCCAGGGGTCGACTCTGACCTGCAAGGGGTCCGTATCAAACTGAGTAACAGTGTGCAGAAAATTTTAAGAAAGAATACAATCACATTTTAAACACAGCTAAAAAAGTTTGGGGACATCTGTTTTTAACCTCAGGTACTTTAAGATGCCAAAAGTCACCACGTCTAATAGTGGCGCGACCTGTTGGTACTGGGGATTTTAAACTATGGATCATATACATATTTTGTTGACCACACAAGGACATGGAGGGCCTTCCCGGATAAGTGATCAGCTCAATGTCAAGGCCTCCTCCGAAACACAACATTAAGACCAAACACACCATCCACACACACACATACTAAACATGGCGAATATGATGATGATTATGATGGCCAGATAATGTTCGGGGACCGTTTGGGCCTTAAAGTTTCCTGACATTTGTCTTACAGGTGAACAAAAACCCCGAAAAAAAAACACCATCCAGAAAACTTCTCGCGATTTGTAAAATTTAGTATACTGCTGGAATGTTTGTTTCTAATTCAAAATTTATATTATATAATATTATTATTTGGTGAACAACTGCAACAAAATAAAATAACATTTTATTTATTTTTATCCTTCTTACAATAGGACATTACATTTTCTCTTCAAAACACTGCTATAACATCCTTAGGTTTCCATATATTAATAGAAAATATGGAGTTTATATCTTCAACCCTTAACTTCACAATATATGTTTTAAGATACATTGATTTTATTTATTTTGTTTATAAAACAATAAAAACCAAATTACTTAACTTCATGTCAATACAGTACAAAAATATCTTAGAGTTTTACATGATTTTGTTTTCTTTGCGGCCCGAAACATTTGAATAGCTGGCACGAGAAATCATTGTTTCGTCAATTCAAGGGTTAATAATTCTACGGTTTTATATAGGTAACTGACGTAACTGTAGAATGACATGTTTTACAGAGTGAGAGTAACATAATAATCTCTATGGAGTTTTCAATTTTATTTGAACAAGCAATTGTGAATATACGAGTATAGGCTATTTAGGAGTTACAAAATACATGTTTTGAGTTTTATGTTTTAATAAACTTTCTTCTTCTTCTTCTTCTTAAATAGCACTACGGTCCAATAAGGACCTTCGCCTCCTCTAGACATCGCTCTCCATTAAGATCGTGGCGCACAAAATACTTTTTGGTTGCCAGGGTGTTTCTCTATTAATCCAATCCTTCCGAGGCTTGTTATCTGGGTTCCTAACAAGACAGTTTTACAGGATGGGTCGTCAGCCGCATGCCTAACCCCCAACCTGGAGTCTTCTGTTGGTGTTCCATACCCTAACTGAGATGGCCTCGAGTGAGGGCGCCAGGCATCGCCGGAAGCAATTCTCAAGGGTCTTGGCTTGCTGGTCAGATGGCTGCTGTCTTATATCTAGGTATTTATCAGTACATTTACACCTCCAGCAGCAGGTATTTGTATAAGATGGATAATTTAGGAAAAGTAACTGGAGCTACTCAGTACACCCCCAGGGGTATAGGAATGTTATAAAATGAAAGGATGTTTGATTAAGGACAGCGGTTTGCTGCTCCTGTTAGTCGCCTTTTACGACAGGGGGAGGTCCCCTGGTGCTATTCTACAACCCGGCACCACACAGGGTTCTATAAACTGTAGTCACTAATTATACAAAATAAGGGTAACTGACGTAACAACCAACGCTTCTGTATGGTGTAAGAGTTTTAATTAAAATAAATAACAAATCTTTGTTACATATGTCTTTGTTCATATTCCATAATATTTTCGGATGTAGGCATTTAAATCCCTCTTTACCTTGTCGTGGTGCTTAAATGATCCTGAGAGCTATGCCGGCGGTAGCATTGCTGCCGATAGGGTTACCCATGCCGGACTGGTCGAAGGTGATAAGCCAGACGAAAAAAGTACCTTGGTCGAAAGAGTGACGATCTTTCACCATAAAAATACAACCGTCAAGAAATACGGACATGGGTTCAACTGGTGTAAAATTTTCCGGAGGTCAAATAATACCCCATTCGGTTCTCCGGGCGGGGACTACTTCAGGGAACCCATGCCAAAGGCTCAAACACAGGGACATGTTTCTAGGAACATGGAATGATAGGACTTTATACAATAGCGGGGAGCTAGAGGTATGAACGCAGGAATTAGATAAATCGCCCTTGGATACAGTCGCTTTACAGGAAGTTAGATGGCCAGGAGAATATGCATTACAGAGACTCTTGATGTCCCAACTCCTTTCAAAAAGCGTTAAACTGAAAATATATAAAACTATTATTCTACCAGTTATATTATATGGTTGTGAAACATGGACTCTTACTTTAAGGGAGGAAAGGAGATTACAAATATTTGAGAATAAACTTCTTAGAAAAAATTCTGAACCAAAGAGAGGTGAACAGACAGGTGAATGGAGAAGACTACATAATAGTGAGCTACATGGTATTTAAAGTCAGATATAATAAGAACGGTTAAGTATCGTAGACTGCGATGGACAGGACATGTGGCACTAATGGGGAATGAAAGACGTGCATGGAAGCTTCTTGTAGGAAAGCCAGAGGGAAAACGCCCAGTTGGTAGACCAAGAATGAGGTGGGAGAATAACATTAACTATGATTTGAGAGAAGTAGATTATACATGGAATGATTGGAAAGCATTAGCTCAGGTTAGGGATGTATGGGGAACTTATGTCCGCGCGGCCATGAACCTACGGGTTTGATAGTGCCAGTGAGTTAGTTAGTTAATAAGTGTAATATTTTCATCAAATCTTCAATAGCTACATTCTGTCGGAATTGACAAAAACATTTGATATTGCATACATAGAATCAAGCTTTTCGAAGAGATGACTCAATTTTTAGGCACCCATTGTTCCGTCTGGTTTCTCCCCAACTTGAAATAAGAAACAAGAGCTTATTTACCTGCAGATAGATTAGGATTAGAGCTTAGATATTTACTTGATACCGCTCATAGACCCAGAGGAAGGGAAATTATTGGAGTAAATGCACTGGAAGTAATATGCCTACATCTTGAAGCGAAACCCTCCAGACTGTTATGTCTGCCTCTGGCTTCCTCCAGCCGCAGTGAAACAATAAAGTAATGTATCAGTCCGTGGTGTAAAGATGACCCCTGCCTCACCCTGCAACTAGCTCTACAACAGAACACAATAATTACATCAGCTTGTGGACAGTAATATTCTTCTTCTTCTTCACTTCCTGGTTTAGGCAAGAGTTGCCTGTTCCGTCTTCACTAATAGATCTAAGACCATCTCTTCCGAGGACGTCCGACATCTCTTCTTCCTCTGGGAAAATAATGGAAGATTTGATTTGGTAATCTTCTTTCTTCCATTCTTTCTACATGTTCTTTCCACTGTATCTTGTTGTTAAATATATTTTAATATTCTAAATTGATAAATTAAAATGTTAATCTGACAGATCAGTCACACTCAACTAAAATATTTTAAATAGCTGACCAAATGCATTAAACACAAATCAATTTAGTTGAGGATGAATTATGATAAGGAGCAAGTCCTCCGGGAGGGACTTTAAGCCGTGGGTCCCGAGTCTGAAGATTTTCAGGCTCGTAAAAGATCCTTAAGCCTGAATGAAAAGACCTCTAAGCAAAATTTACTGAATTCCCCCGTCCTAGTACTACCTTGGTTTCCTAGATGTCAGTATGAGGCGGAACGCTGACCACGGACCACTCAAATGACATCTATACGAAAACAAGTGTAACTAAATTCGTATGGTTCAAATTCTTCCCTGTAGGGGGAGAGCACCTAAATCTCTGTTAAGGGAAACATGGGCTTACAAGAAGAGTCTTCCTGTTATATTATATGGATACGAACTTGGACTCTTACTTTAATCCTTAAATTGGCAAAACACTTATCTCTCGTGTCAGTTATTTGAATGTGGCGGACCGCACTGAAAACAAAATGGTGCGTAACTGTTTTTATTAGGTAAATTGTGAAATTATACGAACAATATGTAATCCCTTCCGTTAGTTTTCAACTCTTTTTATTATAATTTTATTAAATTAATCAAACAATTCATGTGTCTTATAAGATATATTAAGAATTTAAGGTGCCCTCTGCTGTGGTCTCGAGGTAGCGTGCTGCCTTGTCACGCAGAGGGCCCGGGTTCGATCCCCGGTCGGGGCAGTTTTTTTTGGGTGAGGTTTTTATCGGGGCTTTTCCTCACCTGTAAGACAAATGTCAGGAAAACTTTAAGACCCAAACGGTCCCCGAAATCATAAGGTCATCATCATCATCCTTCACCGGTGTGGAGTGCAACGGGAAGCTACCACACCTACAATTCCCTAGTAAAGCTGCAAGCATAGCATGAAAATGCTATGATTGCAGTGAAGGACCTGCCTTTGGGCAGAATTACTATGGATGGATGAATTTAAGGATTAAAACTAAATATGGTCACGCGTAGAAATGCATTGTATAATGGAAATGGGCAGCTACTGACAAATGAGGGGAATTTTTAGAAAATGGTTGAATTCAAATACCTAGGAACAATGATCACAAATAGGAATGAGATGCACAAAGAAATTAAACATAGACTCAATTATGGAAATGCATGTTATTATGTATTGCAGGGACTCTTGATGTCCCAACTCCTTTCAAAAAACGTTAAACTGAAAATATATAAAACTATTATTCTACCAGTTATATTATATGGATACGAAACATGGACTTCTTACTTTAAGGAGGAAATGAGATTACAAGTATTTGAGAATAAAGTAGTTAGGAACATTTTTGGACCAAAGAAAGATGAACAGACAGGCGAATGGAGAAGACTACATAACAATGAACTACATGGTCTTTATAGGAAGCCAGATATAATAAGAACAGTTAAGTCTCGTAGACTGCGATGGGCAGGACATGTTGCACGTATGAGGAATGAAAGACGTGCATGGAAGCTTCTTGTAGGAAAGCCAGAGTAAAAACGCCCAGTTGGTAGACCAAGAATGAGGTGGGAGAACAACATTAACTATGATTTGAGGGAAGTAGATTATACAGGGAATGATTGGAAAGTATTAGCTCAGGATAGGGATGTATGGAGAGCTTATGTCCGCGCGGCCATGAACCTACGGTTCGATAGTGCCAGTGAGTAAGTAAGTAAGAGAGGTGAAATAATTACGAATATTTGAGAATAAAGTTCATAGGAACATTTTTGGACCAAGGTGAGACGAACAGACAATCGAATGGAGAAAACTCCAAAATAGTGAGCTACATTATCTTTATAGGAAACCAGTTATAATAAGAACTGTTCAATCTCTTTCAGTGAACACGTGGGATGGATGGGAAATGAAGAAAGGGCATAGAAAGTACTTGTAGGAAAACCAATGGAAAAGCGTCCAGTAACAGGTGAAGAATGACATGGGAAGATAACATTAACAATGATTCCAGGGAGATGAAGTATTACCCGTTAAAGGAGTAAGCGCAGTTGTTGACGGAGGGCACTGCAGTCGTGTTTATGCAGGAATAGACCACGTGACACTGCTATCTTAGAGTGCAGAGGGGAATGGGACGTGGGACGCTGACAGTGTACACTGCCTTATATGACGTCACGTGTACCAACAAACAGAGCTTCCTGATTCTTCCGCCTGCAGAGATACTTTGAACGAGTAATATACAGGAGTGATTGTAAGACATTATCTGACAACTCAACTGTCAACAAATGTATGCCGAAATCTAGCTTGAAATTTATCCCAGAGAAGCATTGTGATGTACCAAGGTCATCTCCTAAAACATGTGCCGTTTTAACTGCAAGGCACAGGAACCGAATCCAGAATCCAGCAATTTCAACCCACTGTACGGAGCAGATGGTCTCCCTGCATGAGCAGAGTAAAGTTAGGCGGCACGTGGCACGGACGGCAGACAGTGAGGGTTATCAAATCTACCAATTCTGGTGTTGCATTACTTCCCTATAGTTTAAATGAGAAATTTGGCGCTGGATTTTAGTGTCTTGCAGTTAAAAACGGTATATATATATATTTTTTTTTTGGACCGTGGCGCATGCCTCTCAGTGCTGGGGTTCCAACATCGAGTTTCGGTCACTCCATGTATGTTTCGTGATGCACGGGCAGGGTTTTCTAGGGAATTTCCCTCGTTTTCCCCTGCCACAATTTCGTTACACCATTTCTCTACACTTATCTCATCTCTCGACCCCGACCGCGAGTTGGACACGAGTTGAGGATAAATAAACAAGATAAATTGATCCCACTACAGGCCTTAGGAGGTTAAGGTTCCCACGCTTTCTAGACAATCAAATTCATATCAGCCCTTTACCCCCAGTATAAGCGTCTGGTACTCATTTCCGTTTGAGGCTGAGTCGATCCCAGGACCATGGTGTCGTCAGAAGGTTTGGGTCAGTTCAAAAATCCTGACCCCACCGGGACTCGAACCCTTGTTCTTCTGGTTTGTAGGATAGTATCATAACCACTACGCTATGGCGTGCCCCCAAAATTAACCTCATCGGGAATCGAAGTTGTGACCTCTTGCATACGAAGCAAGCCACAAGGCAGTGAGCTAAGTTTTCGCTGTTGATATTATTTTATAATTTTCTGGACATGCCCTTGGTATGATGAAAGTTAAAAATTAAATTGTACCTGTTGGTAGGTCCAACTTTGTTAAAATATTGTATATAAAATTAGCTGGAGCGCTTTCGGAAGTTATCTTCCATCTTCTGTAGGTTGAGCTTCCGCTACTTGTTGTTGTGTACCGTGATGTATACTCCAACTGTTTGTAGCAACAACTGACTTGTTTTTTTGTTGAGGATAACGGCACCTACCAACAGGTACAATTTAATTTTTAACTTTCATCATATGACTTCACCTCAACGGAATTTGATATGAATTTTACTAGTAATGACCTTGGTACCTCACAACGTTTCTCTCTGAGAAATTTCAAGGTAGGTTTGGGCATGCATTGGTTAACAGTTCCCTTGTGAGTGTGGAAAGTACAAGAGATTTTGTTAGTTTAATTATGTTAAATCTTTCTCTTAGCCTAAGGATATTTTCGTCCTTAAAGAATACATTTGAAAAGAGAGGATCTTCAAGAAGTTATGAACTATCATACAAAAGCGATTTCCTTTCTGCCCCAATAGTGAATAATAGATTTAGGTCAGGCTTGTAAGGTCAGTGTGTTGTTCCACTTGTTCAAGAGGCAACTGTGAACAATATTAAAAGGAGGTTCAGCCGTGTCATGCCAGTCACTTAACTCAACTCACTTCTGTTTTGTGCAGTCCTCTGCGTCCCACAACTACCTTAATGATCCAAACATCTGAATTAAGGAAATAATTATGTTTGTGTCCCTCCGCGCATGCTTTGTAAATTCCAAAGTAACCCACTGGAACTATCGAACTTGTCGGTTCAAATCCGCCGGTCACTCTCCTGAGCTAATGTTTTCCAATAATCTGTGTCTAATCAATTTTGAGGTAGAAACGAACCTCCTTAAGACCTAAACTAAGAGTATTTAATTCAGATCTGAAAATGATTTTTATTACACGGCTGTGGAACTTGGAAGATTAAAAATAAATTGGCAAATGTTTGCAAATCGTTACCTGAGAAATATCTTGGGTGGCCAGAGATTATAACAAATAAATAATTTGGAGAATAACAAACCAAAATTAAATTTGTAAAGAAATTCATCATCATAGTACATTCACGAATTTAGGCCATTTGTTGACCTGTTTCGGCCTCAAGAGAAACACCATCCAGAAGTCTTTTGAGTGGACGTCCTGGTCTTCTTCTTCCTGCAGGTTGATATCTTAACATTTGTTGGGTATTCTGTGATCTTCCATTCGATGAACATTTGCATCCATCTTGACTTATAATCAAAAATTTTGTTTTCTAAAGGTTCCATGTGTAATTCTTCTAAGATGTCTTCATTTTTTTGTGATCTAGTAGTGGTATCCTGCAGTCCTCCGAAGATATCTCATTTCAGCAGATCTAAGTCTCTGTATATCCTTCTGTTTCAACGTCCATACTTCACTACCATACAAAAGAGTTGGAAGAGCCAGTGTTTTATACACTTTCAGTCTTGAATGCTTTTGGACTAACTGTGGCTTGAAGATAGAATTTATTAACCCTAAAATTCTTAAAAATTTAGATATTGTTGCATTTACATCCTTTTCTTCTTCATATGAGATATTGCATCCTAGATATGTAAAATTATTCACCTGCTCCAAAATGTTATTGTCCAGTACAATTTTACTTCTGACAGGATCTACACCTTGAAATGCCATAATTTTTGTTTTTTCTGTAGATATCTTTAATCCATATTCTTCTGTAATTTTGTTAAGTTCATACAGACCTTTCTGTAGATTATCTTCGGAATTTGCTATTATTATTTGGTCATCTGCAAACAATAGGTGTTTAATTTTCTGTTTTCTGATATTCTTATTCCAAATTTTATATTGTAAAGAAATTAAATTTAGAAAATGTAAATGGGTTGGTCATGTGTTAAGGAAGAGAATGGCATTTGATTGGAACCCACAAGGATTGAGAAGGCGAAGAGGAAGACCTAGAGCAACATGGAGTAATACCATCAGGGATGAATCTGAACAGGCAGGGATGAGTTGGAATGAAATTAAGGCATTGGTAAACACCAGACTGTGTTGGTGAGGCCCTATGCTTCCCAGTGGAGTGACCAGGACTACAACTACTGTATAATCTACTCCCCTCACATCATTGTTAATGTTATCCTTCCACATATTTCTTTTGTCTGTCTAGTGGGTGTTTTCTCTATGGTTTTCCTATAAGGAATTTACATTTCCCCCTCGTAGTTGGACATCTCTTTGTATAAAACTATTTTTAATTGTGTACTTACGTACAAAGTTGTTTCGGGTAGTCAAGATAAATGGAACATTCTGTATATATAGAATCGCACAAACAAAACAACCAATAAATACTTTCAACTCTGTTTGATGCACCAAACATATTACAACAACAACAAAATACAAATACATCAAACCATAGTTCAGAGCATTTTAACATACGGTGCTGAAGTCTGGCAAATTCCTACCAGGGAAATGAAAAGAATTTTAAGTACAGAGATGGATGTTTTAAGAAGATCAGCTGGAAAATCTAGAATGGATAGAATACGAAATAAGGGAAATTAGGGTGTACAAGAGGAGCCGGATATCATAGACATTATAGAAAAGAAAAGATTACAGTGATATGGTCATGTTAAAAGAATGCCAGAGCAAAGATTGCCTAAACTTGTTATGGAATGGATCCCAATGGTATCATTGAAACAGCGTCTATATCCCAATGGAAAGGATGAAGAGAGGAAGACCGAAGAAAACTTGGATAGAATTGAAAGACCTTTTAAAAGCGGCAAAACAGGAAAAAATTACTAAGTTCTCTAAAAAAGTTCTTGCCTAAACCTGACAGTAATAATTAATAGAAATTGTTCAAAATCTCTCATTAATTGATATTATTTTGATAATCTTTATTTTATTTCGGAACCTTGGAACGTATCCCCTCCCCTACAAATTACCTTCCATATTCACGGAACACATCCCCCCGCGAAGAAGGATAATAATGTATAAAGCAAATGTATCCTTGTTTAACATTAAATAAACTGTAATAATGCGAGGTAAACAGAATCAGAGATTTTTTTTTGATTACGAGTTTCTTTTAAACCCTGTTTCTCAGCTCGTCCCTTAATAAATGTTGTAGAAGCCGGAAGAATAATATATCTTGTAGGAAGGACGTGAGAATTTAACACACAATGTGTGGGTAACAATTGAACACCATGTGGCGCAACGAAACAATAATGAATGTCTAACAAATTCATCTGTTATTTCCCCATTCAATAAATACAATGAAACAAGAATTGTTCTTTTTGCATCTACAACAATACTGACTAGTCATCTATTACAGACACAATATCAGTACTAGCTGATTACCCGGCGTTGTACGGATATCTTTTTAACTAATTTACAAGGAATGAAGATACCGACAAAGGAATTGTCAATCATAGCAGCCGAAAATTATCTTGAAATTTCTTCCAGAGATGCGATGTGTACCAAGGCCGTGCCCAAAAAAATCTGCTGCGTTTAAGCAGCGCCAAATCTGCCATATAAACTACACGGAAGTAACAGAACTATAACTTGATGTATTGGATAATTCTCAGTACCTCCCATCCACGGTGCACCCGCCTTACTCCACTACGCTCTAAGTTAAGCACGCAGTCCACTTGCTATGCAAAGTGGGTTGTTATTGCTGGATCCTCGCTTCGATTTCTATGGATAGTGCCCGTTAATTATATATAGTCTATATATGTCCTCCGCTGTGGTCTCCCGGTAGCATGCTGCCTTGTGACGCAGCGGGCCCGGGTTCAATTTCCGGTCGGGACAGGCTCATGGGTGAGGTTTTTTTCGGGTTTTTTTCCTCACCTGTAAGACAAATGTCAGGAAGCTTAGGGCTCCCCCAGAAAATCATCCGGCTATCATCATCATTATCATCCGGTGTGGAAAGCAATGGAAAGCTACCACACCTATATTTCTCAAGTAAAGCTACAAAGCGTAGCATGAAAATGCTATGACTGCTGTGAAAGACTGCCCTCGGGCAGAACTCTATATGTACAATTTCATTGATTTTTAAAACTTCTGAAATAACCTGGAGTCCATGGAGCGATAGGGCTAGAAGGTCTGTCCCTACTTTCCGGCTGCTGGGCTCACATCCAGGTGTGTTAAACACGAGGTAGACATTCATCCAGTGAGTATAGGGGTTACATGTGGTCAGCATGTCGGGTCCCCCAGCCGTTACAGCTGGTTTTCTCAACCTGGAGCCGCTACTTATTGTAGCTACACAAACTATTTACGATGCTGGGTGGACACCGGTCCCAGACTGGCCGAAATTCCATGAGAAAATTTATTTCATCATGGAAATTCGAACCAGCACTAGTTATTTTTATCATCATCATCATCATCCAGGGATTAAGCCTGTTGGCTTGTTCCGGTTTCATGAAAGCTAGAATTGTTAAAATTGTTCAGACCATCTTCTGTGTGGGCGTCCAACATTTCTCCTTCCGTGCGGTTTATAATTTAGCAATAATTTTGGAAATCTTCCTTCTGGCATTCTATCAATATGTTCTTTCCAGTCGTTCCTATATTTAATTATTCGGTCTGTAAGTTTGAAAATATTTAGTTCCTTTCTTATGTCTTCATTTCTTTTCTTATCCAGCAGAGTATATCCTGCTATATTTCTTAAAAATCGCATCTCAGCTGCTTTCAAATCCAATGGTCCAATTTTGCTTACCTCATGCCACTCACTGACATATGTAGAAAAACAAGTGTAACTAAGTAGCATATATACAAATATACAAAGTGTGTGACAGAGGAACTGGGTAATCTAAGCGAATTGTTCAACAAGTCCAGTAGCTCTGCGCCTTAACCACTAGGCTGCGGCGCGAGACTAGCCTAAAGTGGAGTTAATCATGTTGTCATCACAACATCTGAAAAAGAAGTGATGAGTTCATTGGATTTTGGGTCAAGAAGTTACCTTAAGGAGGTTGGGAGGTGATGTCAGCAACATGATTAATGTCCTGGCTACCACTACTTCATCAACATTTAGAAACAGGTAGTTTCTGAGAGTTTCTACAAATTGAATCTATACACTCTTTCCCAAAGTAATTCACGTATGTATACTCGCCTCAGCCATTTAGTTTACAGGCGGCATCAAAGGCAACTGTTTCCTTCTGGTTTAAATAGTATATTACTTTTATAAGATTCATGATGTGTTCCGTTGAGGTATTATTTAAAATTAAAATTATGGAATATTCACCTGAAAGGTCCGTCTCCTCAACTTAATTAGTTATTTAACTGTAGCGCTTTCGGGACTTGTCCCATCATCAGCAGGATTCAAAACTGGTGTTTCACTGAAGATCTTGCAGAGGGGGTTACATGTATTGGGTTCGTTCTCGTTTATCAGATTGTCCTTATTTGTGACATGTTCTAATTTTGACTTTCTGGCACTTCTGCGTAAATAATGCATTTCTAGAGCTATTAGTCTATTCTTGTAGTACTTATTGATTGTCCATACCTCACTTCTATACATTGCAACAGATTCCACCAATGTTTTACCAATATATTTTTTTGTGTCTTTCCAAATATGCTTATCCCACCATATGGAATTTAACAATGATATTATTTTGCTACTCAATTCAATTCTATGTTTTATGTTCTCTTTGCCTATACCTTCAATGTTATCCATAATTATTCCCAAATATTTAGTTTGTTTCACTTGCTTTATTTGGATTCCTTCTTCCAATATTAAATTTTCTCTTTCATTGCTGTTTATTGCCAGATATTCTGTTTTTTGTAAATTTACTGAGAGACCCCATGTTTTTCAACCTATCTAATAGCTTGAATATATTTAGTTCTGTTCGTGTCTGATCTGCCATCTTGTAACTTAAAACAGCCAAGAAACACTTGTGCAATTTTGTTGCGAAGTTTTTAGGGCTTGTAGGGTCATGTAGTATATTTATTGAAGACGTTAAACGAAAATGTCAGTCCCTTGACCTTCCTGACCGGAAACCAGTAAAAGTGTGCAAGTGTCTAAAATCCCCCCGACTTGAATTTGTCACGAACAGCAGCAATTCAAGGGCGGTCTTCCTAGTTCACCAACAAATTATTTAACGTGAGAAGCACTCGTTGCTCTTTACATTTCAAGATGTTATTTATTTAATATAACTGCGATGTGGTGGTTCAAACGCTGCGGGCCCGGTTTGTTCCCGTTCCGCACAAGTTTGCTGGGTGGGTTTTTACCGAATTGCGAAGGCATTAAACAATTGTGGTTTTTCTCTTGAGAAGATTTTCATTTTTTTTTATAATTACATCTTCGCCAATCCTGTCTAGAAGATACCTAAATGGAAATGACCATTTATTTATATATCCGTTAGATTACAGAGACTCTTGTTGCCCCAACTTCTCTCAAAATAGTCCACGTTAAACTGAAAATATATAAACTGTTTTCGGACACTTTTGAAATCCAGAATGGGTTGTAGCAAGGAGATGCACTATCTCCTCTACTATTTAATTTTGTACTAGAGCATGCCATCACATCTTTAGAGAATGAGGAAGACCTACAACTCAATGTATTAATAAGCTGTTAGTTTATGCTGATGATGTAGTACTATTGGCCGATAGCGAGGAGATACAAAGGCCAACACGCACACACTATTGAGTAACACTAAGAAATTAGGACTGGAAGCATATATCAATAAAACTAAATATATGGTAGTAGTAATCCCACAACAGGCCTCAGGAGACCCTTCGGGTAGTAGGAGGTTAAGGCTCCCACTTTTTCTGGACAATCGGCACTTGATGTCAGCCGGATTGTCAGCCCTGCGTGAGAGCCGCCTTTACCCCAGAACAAGGGTCTGGTACTCATTTCCGTTAGAGGCTGAGGTCGACCCCAGGGCCGTAGTGCCGCCAGAAGGTTTGGGTCAGTTTAAAAATCCTGACCCCACCGGGACTTGAACCCTCGACCTTCTGGCTTGTAGCGCAGTGCCTTAACCACTACACTACGGCGTGCCCCATTAAATATATGGTCACACATAGAAATACATTATATAATGGAAATGGTCAGCTAATGACAAATGAGGGAAATTTTGAAGAAGTGAGTGAATTCAAATACCTTACTTACTTACTTACTCACTGCCACTATCGAACCCGTAGGTTCATGGCCGCCAGACATAAGCTCTCCATACATCCCTATCCTGAGCTAATGTTTTCCAATCATCCCCTGTATAATCTACTTCCCTCAAATCATAATGAATGTTGTTCTCCCACCTCATTCTTGGTCTACCAACCGGGCGTTTTCCCTCCGGCTTTCCTACAAGAAGCTTCCATGTACGTCTTTCATTCTCATCGCAGTCTACGAGACTTGACTGTTCTTATTATAAAGACCATGTAGTTCATTGTTATGTAGTCTTCTTCATTCACCTGTATCTTCACCTCTCTTTGGTCCAAAAATTTTCCTAAGAACTTTATTCTCAAAAACTCGTAATCTCATTTCTCGCCCTTAAAGTAAGAGTCCATGTTTCGCATCCATATAATATAACTGGTAGAATAATAGTTTTATATATTTTCAGTTTAACGTTTTTTTCAAAGAAGTTGGGACATCAAGAGTCTCTGTAATGCATAATAGCACGCATTTCCAGAATTGAGCCTATGTTTAATTTCTTTGTGCATCTCATTCCTATTTGTGATTATTGTTCCTAGGTATTTGAATTCAGCCACTTCCTCAAAATTTCCCTCATTTGTCATTAGCTGTCCATTTCCATTATATAATGTATTTCTACGTGTGACCATATATTTAGTTTTATTGATATATGCTTCCAGTCCTAATTTCTTAGTGTTACTCAATAGTGTGTGCGTGTTGTCCTTTAGTATCTCCTCGCTATCGGCCAATAGTACTACATCATCAGTATAAACTAACAGCTTATTAATAGCATTGAGTTGTAAGCCTTCCTCATTCTCTAAAGATTTAATGGCATGCTCTAGTACAAAATTAAACAGTAGAGGAGATAGTGAATCTCCTTGCTTCAACCCATTCTGGATTTCAGGAGTGTCCGAAAACTGTTTGCCTACACGCACCCTACTCTTTGTGCCATTTAGACACATTCGTATAAGTCTAACTAACTTTTTAGGAATTCCAAACTCCAGCAGGATACTATATAACTTCTCCCTCTTAATTGAATCATATGCTTTTTTGAAGTCTACATATAGTTGATGTACAGTACCATTATATTCCCATTTCTTTTCTAAAATCTGTCTTATACTAAATATCTGATCTGTTGTAGACCTGTTTCTTCTAAATGCACATTGATGATCTCCTAGAATGTCATCAATATAGGGAGTAAGTCTGCTTACTAATATTTTGTTAGAATTTTGTACGAAGTTGAAAGTAATGAGATGCCCCTGGAGTTGTTGCAATCAGTTTTACCTCCTTTCTTATATATTGGTACGATAATTGATTATTTCCAATCATCTGGAAGAGCTTCTTTTTCCCAGCGTATTTTGTCCATCAATTTCTCTCCCCCTGATTTTATCAGTTCTGCTGGGATCTCATCTGAACCTGATGCTTTATACATCTTCAATTTTTCAATCGCCATTTCAACCTCTAATGCACTTGATTCTGTGACTAGCATTTCTGCTGTCTGTAAATTACTTACTTACTCACTGGCACTATCGAACCCATAGGTTCATGGCCGCGCGGGCATAAGCTCTCCATACATCCCTATCCTCAGCTAATGCTTTCCAATCATTCCCTGTATATATACTTCCCTCAAATCATAGTTAATGTTGTTCTCCCACCTCATTCTTGGTCTACCAACTGGGCGTTTTGCTTCTGGTTTTCCTACAGGAAGTTTGCATGCACGTCTTTCATTCCCCATACGTGCAACATGTCCTACCCATCGCAGTCTACGAGACTTAACTGTTCTTATTATATCTGGCTTCCTATAAAGACCATGTAGTTCATTGTTGAGTAGTCTTCTCCATTCACCTGTATGTTCATCTCTCTTTGGTCTAAAAATTTTCCTAAGAACTTTATTCTCGAATACTTGTAATCTCCTTTCCTCCCTTAAAGTAAGAATCCATGTTTCGCACCCATATAATATAACTGGTAGAATAATAGTTTTATATATTTTCAGCTGTCTGTAAATTATCCTCCTCAATTTCCTGTTCTGTATGTACATTTAATAGCTGATTAAAGTAACTTTTCCATCTATTTAATATACTCCTGGAATCTGCAATCTTATCCCCATTTTCATTCCGAATTATGTTTGTTCTAGCCTGAAACCCTGTTAGAAAGTAAATTAATAATACTTGCGATAGACTAGGTCTATCACATGAAAGGAAGAAGACGTGATAGACTAACATCAGAAATAACTGCAAGTTGCGTTCGAGGAAAATAGTTCCTGCATCTGATGTGAACGTCCTGCTTTGAATGGTTATTAGCTATTTAAAGCGAAGCAGTACAGCATACATTACTAATATAAACTATTCCATAGCGCCTGTTAGAATATTTATAAGCAATCAGGCCAATAAATTGCATCTAATGGTCTTATCGTGACTTTTAACCACTTTTAATTTAGGTTGCAGTGGCCTAATATTAAAAAAAAAGATAATTGGTTTTGTCGCTAGTGGAGGTAGCGTGGGAACAGGCACGATTTCTTCAATAACATAACACAATTATACATAAAAATTGTAAAATCTTCTTTATTTCTTTCACAATTATTCACTGTACATCCTCACGTGGAGACGATCGTGCAAAAACCACACAGAAATACATTATATAATGGAAATGGACAGCTAATGACAAATGAAGGGAAATTTTGAGGAAGTGGCTGAATTCAAATACCTAGGAACAATAATTACAAACAGGAATGAGATGCACAAAGAATTAAACATAGGCTGAATTCTGGAAATGCGTGCTATTATGTATTGCAGAGACTCTTGACATCCCAACTCCTTTCAAAAAAACATTAAACTGAAAATATATAAAACTATTATTCTACCAGTTATATTATATGGATGTGAAACATGGACTCTTACTTTAAGGGAGGAAAGGAGATTAAAATATTTGAGAATAAAGTACTTAGAAACATTTTTGTACCAAAGAGAGATGAACAGACAGGTGAATGGAGAAGACTACATATTAGTGCACTACTGGTCTTTATAGGAATCCAGATATAATAACAACAGTTAAGTCTCGTAGACTGCGATTTGCAGGTCATGTGGCACAAATGGAGAATAAAAGACTTGCATGAAAGCTTCTTGTAGGAAAACCAGAGAAAACGCCCAGTTGGTAGATCAAGAATGAGGTGGAAGAACATCATTATCCATGATTTGAGGGAAGTAGATTATACAGGAAATGATTGGAAAACATTAGCTCAGGGTAGGGATGTACGGAGAGCTTATATCCGTGCGGCCATGAACCTACGGGTTCGATAGATCAAGTGAGCTAGTTACGTATACCCTTATGCCTCTCATTGAGGCAAGGGTATCCCCCCTATCGCGAAGTATTTTATTCATGCTAATTTAGTTACACTTGATTCCGTATATATGTCAGTGAGTGGCACATGGTAAGCAAAATCGGACCATTGGGCGTGGAGTTCACCTGAAACCAAAATTTAATAATCGATCTAAAGTTTGCAATTTTCGATGTACCACAATGAAAGTCAGTAGAATATAGATGGAGGAAGGTATTCTTAAAAAATCAGCGAATTGCATCCATTAAAAGTTGAGTTTTACATGAAATCCAAGATTAAAAATAACTCTGGCTGCCGCCATGATTAGTACAACTGGAACTTAGCTCGGATATAGTTAGTTCAACGTAATATTTTCTTATTTCTTAAAGTAAGAGTCTATGTTTAACATCCATATAATATAACAGTTATGTATACACGGTATAAGCAATTAAATTGGTATGGGCACGTACGACGAATGCAAGAAGAAAGATTAACCCAGGAAAACATTGGAATGGTGTCCACCTGGAAGAAGAAAGAAAGGAAGACCTCGAAACTGGTGGATGCTGGAATAAGAACAAGAGGACTGTGAAGAAGTAATTCTTAGTGGTGATGTTTTTGAAGCAGCTAACTCTCTTCATGCCCGATGTTGTAGTAACATTTTGAAGAAGGATTAGTGTCCCAAAAAGAATTACTGGTTCAGGTTATCATGAAAACAATTATCATTACTTTAAGTATTATGTATATTATTTTATGTATCACTAAACACAAACAAACACAATACTTTTTATTTCATATAACATCTACACTTCACATACCCGAAATCTGTATGTATTATGTTTATTTATTCAATAAAGATTAGATAGTAGTTAGGGACATAGAGCAGACCCGGGGGTGGTGGGGCTCTAAATAATTTTAAAAATAATAAAAATTCAGGTTGGGTTTAATTTTCGGTAGAGCTGGATTCTCTTCTTAGGGTCGGAAGTTGGTACACTGGATAGGAAAACACTTCACAATCATAAAAAAATGTTTCTTGTAGAAATAATTTCACATTTATGCACTTCTTAATTTCCCAGCAGATTAAGTAAATGTAGGTGGTATTATTCTTCACCGTCAATTAAAATTAAATTATTTTCTTTTCTTGAATCAACTATTCTTCTTGTATTAAATATCACATTTTATCAGGAGAACTGTTATTGCTTCTATCCTTGAAAGTTGTATGCAGAATGACTAGTGTAATTCTTTTATAATTTTAAATAACATTATTATATCACATGATGGTAATTTTAAATTCTATTGGTTAATAGTCCATTAAATACCAGGTTTACATTTGATTTGTTGAATCAAAAAGTGAATTGTTTTAACATCCAATCAGAGTTTAGTTTACTATTATTTAAAAATATGAAGTTAAGCAGGTGTTCTTATTAGTTATAACAGAAAGCTTTATATTTCAGACAACAATGACTTAAGACACAATTTTAAAAGCATTATTTAGAAAGACTGTTATGCAATACAATTTCTTTAATTGTTACTGAGACATTTTTATTCAACAATGAACAACAATCAATTATTTAGATGTTTTTCTTTATTTAAGTTATATTTAAATATTAAAATAATTTTAAAGTATAAAATTATTAACTTTAACATCCATATTTATTAAGGTATTAAAATCCTGCTTTAACTGGACGACATGGATTGGATGGAGAGAGACGAATGGAGAAAGAAAAATAAAACTTTAGGCACAGAAAGATGTGTAAATATTAAAATTCTGTATACAAATAAAAAAAAAATATAAATATTCAGTTTAACGTTTTTTTTGCATTTCCAGAATCCAGGAAAGCAGAATATTATGAAGTGTTTCCTAGTTTAAGGAAAGGCCACAGAAATAAACAGAA